>CAUYQG010288966.1:0-59165 GCA_963574415.1 Tarsius wallacei
CCGGGCGGATCTCGAGCCCACAGGCTCAGGCAACCCACTCACCTCGGCCTCCCAAAGCGCTGGGATTACAGGCTGAGCCACCGAGCCCAGCTAGGGTGCAATTTTTCAAAAAAGTAATTCCTCCTCCTCAAATTGAAGACAGGGCTAATTCCCTAAACCCTGAATAATTTTCAGAACTCAGAAAATTATCTCAAAATCTAAAAATCAGGAAGACAAAAAAGATGATTCTCCCATCCCGAACCCCGGATAACCTAAAACCACAGATAATTAAGCAATGACGTGACACGCCAACCAGAAATAGCTTCTTTGTTAGGGGACAGATAATCCCGTAAACCGTCCCCTCCCCAGATAATCCTTGACACGTGTCTCACATGAAAACCACAAATAACAGGAGGGTTGTTTTTTTTTTTTGAGTTGGAGTCTCACTCTGTCGCCCAGACTGGAGTGCAGTGGCCGCTCCCGGCCACTACAGCCTCGACCTTCTGGGCTCCGGCGATCCTTCCGCCTCAGCCTTCCAAGTGGCTGAACGACAGGCGCGCGCCACCATGCCCGGCTAATTTTTGATTTAGTGTAGAGATGAGGACTCGCCAAGTTGCCCAGGCGGGTCTCGAGCCCGCGGGCTCAGGCAATCCACTCACCTCAGCCTCCCAAAGCGTGGGATTACAGGCTGAGCCACCGAGCCCGGCTGAATCTTGTGTTTCTTGAGTCTTACTCACTCTTTCCTTCCATTCCCTAATCCCTGTCGTATTCTGTGGCCAGCTGTTGGTAACTTCCATTGTTTGGACTCCAAGGTCTGATTTTTCAGGAGTTTTCTCTTTGTCATACTTGAAATTGCCTGTCGTCTTCCTTTGGTTTTTCCTCATTCATGGCAGATCTGTTGTTTTTCTTTTTAGTTCTGTTATTCAGTTTCAGTGGGAGAGGCTTTCCCTTCTTATTTTTGCTCAGCCCTCTATTCTTCCCTGATCTGGGCTCTGGATTTGTTCTATTTTGAAATATGACACTGATCTCTTTAGAGTTCTTCCTTTTCCTTTTCTGGCCACACCCTTTGTCCCTCAACTGAATTAGCGTAGAGGATGGGGCGCCTGGGACTCAGCACTTACCAGTTCCCTCTGAAGTTTGTGCTATCGGGATATTCCCTGTGGGTCTCAATCAACCCCTGAGTTGATCTTCCAGTCACAGAAATCAGGTCTGTTGCTTTGTGGTGACCAAGTTGGAGCATTTTCCTGCCCTGCCTGCAAGATGGCGGTGGGGTGCCTATCTAGTCCTCTCTGGTGGGACTCTGCCTCTGGGCTCCCTCTGCAGCCCCTGCTGCCAGAGCCTGTCCAGGCACTGAAGTGGTGAGGCAAACCCTTGAGCTGGCAGTCTCACCTGCTGCAGTGGTGAGGCAGAGTCTGTGGCGGTAGTCTCTCCTTGTTGCTTCTTTACAGGAAAACTTTTGTCTGTTTAAAAAAAAATGGCTCTTGGCTTCTGCAACCTGAGAAGAGCCAGGGACCAAGCAGAGAAGTTGCAGCACCAGCTCTTGCATCAGGGTCCTGGCCACTTGCTCAGGACTCCCCACTTAGTCAGTCTCTCCCAACATTTTCATCCCAGGGAGGGATTTGTTGATTTAAAAAAAAAATGTCACTTGGCTTCTGTATCCTGAGAATCGCTAGGGTCTAAGCTGAGCAACTGCGGCAGCAGCCACTGCACCAGGAGAGCCCTGGCTGCTAGCTCCTTAGCCCTCACTCACTCAGCTACTAACATACCCACTCACTCACTAGCACATACACAAAATTTTTCATACATTTACTTATACTGGGACTCACGTAGTCTGACTGACTCGGCTGCCATCTTCCCTACCGCCTAAAAAATAATGTTTCTTAAGATATCTTTTAAGATTTGAGTTGAGAGGTCTCACTCTGTTGCCCAGGCTGGAGTAAAATGACATAATCATGGCTCACCTCAGCCTCAAACTCTTGGACTCAAGTTATCCTTCTTCCTCAGCCTCCCAAGTGCCTGTGACTACAGGCATGTACCATCACATCTGGCTAATTTTTTATTTTATTTTTTATGTTTGTTGAAACGAGGTCTTGCTATGTTTCCCAGGCTGGTCTTGAACTCCTGGGATCAACCGATCCTCCTGCCTCATCCTCCCAAAATGCTGGTATTATAGGCATGAGCCACCACACCTGGTCAGGATATTTTGTTTGTTAAAAAAAAGAATCCCCAAAATAATTATATGGTACTATATAATATTGTGGATTTCTTAAGTAAAAAATATTCTAGAATTTCATTTATCTAAGATATAGGTTATAGTTTAGTGACTGCATTGTTTCTTCTTTTATTTAATGACAACACCTTTATATACATTATCCTATTATGAGACATAGGTTTTTCTCAAATTCTGTTGAAAATAATTGAACAGTACAGAAATGCTTGAATTGTTTCTTTTTTGGCCATGGGGAGCACAAAAAATAGCTATTAAACTGTCAAAGTGTCTCATACATATATTTATTGCAACAGAAAAAGTGAACACAGGGGTTAATCTGCTTTTACGTATCCTGGATATCAAATTTCCTTATTTTCTTCTTAAAACTGCATTACCATACAGAATCTTGGTTCTTTCTATAGGAGCACGAAGTGTAAGCAATTAAAAAGAAAGGAAAAACCAGACCTTAGTGTGCAGTAAATTTTGCTGCATGCATTAGTACAGAGCCATCCATACCATTGCATCAATGATGAATCTTCTGAAATAGAGACTTGTTTTTTTTTTTAAGTAGCTTGTTAGGTAATCTTTTTGTTTTGGAGGCTGTCCTTGAGTCAAGATGCTTGCAACTGCCACTGCTACTGTTGCCAAGTGAGCTATATTAAGGCTTTCCTTTTTATCTCATTCTCTCTCTCTCTCTCTTTTTTTTTTTTTTAGTAGAACAACTCAGCAACAGCATTTCTCTTCCAAAATTTCTTCTTTATTTACAACTTCCCCATACATTTGAGAAACATGCTTTCTGTCTTGAATTCTCACTATGGTAGCTTTTTTCACAGACTCTTGGATAAGGTTCTTGGATAATACTTAGTCACCTAGACAGTAATTAAGTCATATGGTCTGGGAAGCTAGCTTTAGAAAGGATTTTTTTTCGAAAGGGATCTATTTCTAGAAGTTGTCACTTAAGCTCCTAATTTTATCACCAAATTTCAGATACAAGTTTCAGGCATTTTCCTTGGCTCTGTGGAGTTGGGGAGGCCTCTATGCAAATAAAGAAACTCAAGGATGTGCATTTTAAGGCAAGCTGATGGGCAGAATGTCAATTGAAGACCCTTAGTCTTTGAAGGGTCTCCTGCTGCCACAGTAACTGGGATTTTTTTTTTAACAGCTTTATTGAGAGGTTGTTTACATACCATGAACTGAGGTGGGTTTTGTTCTCCATTTTGTCTGTAAGGGATCATAGATTCTTTAACAGAGTGTATGTAAATAGAGTTGACTATAATGATCACAAACAATTAATGAAGCATTTCATAGGGATGTTTGGCAGAGGCAACTACCTATATGTTAAAAATCTATAGTTTTGCTTTTCTTGCTGCACTTTTGGGGAGATTTAGGTTAAGGACTCTCCCCACAGAACCCGGACTCTGAGAGCAGAGCATTTGGTGCAGGTTGAAGGGAAACTTCAGGCATGGGTGTTACAGGTTGTGGCATGAGCATGCAAGTACCTCACATTAGTTCTCTTTGACAGGAAAGAAAATTTCAGATGGCATAGCTATGGGCATGTACACTCATCAAAACCAAATATCAAACATGGTGGTAGGAATCAATTTTAGGATATTCTGATTTGAGATGACACTATAATTACAATTCAGGCCAGCATAGGAAACCTTGTCCCTTGGGTCCTGTGGGTTTGAACTGCTACTTATTTGTAAGTGTTTTTATTTTTAAATAGTGAATTGTATGAGAAGGAGGACACATTAATTTTCCTTTTTACTTGTGCAAGAGCAATGATATTCTCACAGAAGTATTTTAAGCCCTGAACAAAAGTATAGCTGGAAATACCATATTTTTGACATTTAGTGTATGGGAGGCCTAGTGAGCTAGTTTCATTGATTGATAATTGCTATACATTGCTGTCCTGTAGAAAGATTATGCTTCCACATACTATTAACTCAGGCTCCATGACTAAGTCTTATCTTAGGGACAAATAACTGTTGCCTATGGTTTAATGCTAGTTGTTTGGAAGAGTCAACCTCTTCTCTTTACAAATTTGAACTCATTTTGCTTCCTTGAGACTGCTGATGAATTATTTTTTCCAGTGAATGAAATACTCATTTTAATGGAACTAAAAAAATATGATGACTTCTTGTACTTCTGTTTCACATCATTCTGAAAGTTTTGTATCTTTACAAATGACTGTTATATCCCTACTGATATCATCATATGATATTCAGATGGGCTCAATACTAGTACTGGACTGAGGAATAGTAAGAGTAAAATTACCGGTTATAGTTGGAGTAATAGCAAACACAAGTATGGTATTTACTGTGTTCTAGGTGCTAGTCTAAATGTTTCACACATGTTAAGTCATTTTATCCCCAAATAATGCCTTTGTTATCCTCATTTTGCAGTTGAGGAAACTGAGGCACAGAAAGTTTGACTAACTAGCTCAAGAATTTGGAGCCAGAAAATCTGGCACCAGAATTGATACTAATGTTACCAGATTGCAGGTTCTTGGGCTCCTATGTAATAGAAATTGACACAAGGCCAAACAGATTCCCAGACAAGGCTTATGCTTAAGCATAAGGTATACAGCACAGGAGGAAGAGTTCTCCACTGGCTCTCCTGTGAGGTAAAGGAAGGGGTGTAACATCAAAGGAAAGGTTTATTAGCATACTGTAGATATATATTTCTTTGTACGTGGCCTGTATACAAAATGGAGGATAAGTCCCTCCTGGGAAGAGATTTTAGTAGAATAATGAGGCAAGAGGTGAGGATCGGTCATTTTTTTCTGGACTTGTGTGCAGGAAAAGGGGTTAATTCTTCTTGAGTAAAATTTGTGACAAAATGTTGCTTATCTCAGTTTCTAGAGATAACTTGCAAGGTCTGACCATCAGTGAGTATGTGTGGAGGCATACCTTAGAGGGGTGGGGGCCAAGTCCCATCCCTATTCTGTCTCACTATAGTTTATCCTCTTTAAGGAAACAAATAATAGCAGAGAAATTAGAATGTATTTTAACACGGAGAGCACTTCTACCATTTATCATTTGCATTGTTGTTTTTCCTTTAACAGTTGTTTTAATAAGCTAAAATTGAAGAGGTAATTGTTTGGTTCAGGTGAGTCTTAATTACTCCAATATAAAATTTTCTTTATTCCAAAGAAGACGGAATGCTAAGGACGTGCTGTTTTGTTGTTGTTGTTGTTGTTTGTTTGTTTTTTAACCATTTTGAAATGGTTTATTTTTAGTCCTTCTTTGTTCTCTCTAGGAGTTAGATTATGCATTGTTCAGCACAGGGGAGCACCATGACTTCTAAACTATTGCATTTGAAATATGTTGGGATCTTGCATATGGCAAACACATGGCTCAGTTCTTGTGCCCATCTTATGCCTATGATAAATTTATCTGCATCTGGAGCAAATGTGAAGTTTTATGGGCAAGAGTAACTAAGCTGAAACATATCATTCTGCCGAGAGACTAGAAGATATTTGGTTGTATTCTTGCCAAGGTGCTTCAAAATACCCATCCCCTCTCCCCTTCCCTTCCCTCCCCTCCCCTCCCTATACACTCACTCCACACACAGGACAGGAAAAGAGCAAAAGCTACTCAAGTCTAATAAACTGATAAAGGGTCTGCTTTTTTCTCACATGTAACATTAGTCGTTCCAGGTATCTCTCCTAACTTTACTCATGATTATCTACCACTAAGCATCTATTTAGTGTCTTCTGGCCCAGCTTGGCAGTGTGTGCATTTTCCCCTTGGCAGACTTATGCAGACATATGCTGCTCTGCCATCTTGTAATCAGTGTGACTTCAGGAAGGTCTCAAATTTCATGATTTAATTGTCTTTGTATTATAGGAAAAATTCTCTGGGGATTAAGTAAATTTTGCTTGTCCTTGGGACTGAAGCAAGGTTGCTCTAGGTCCATCATCATATATAATGCATTAGTTGCCTTAATGGCATTGTTAAGATTGCAACAGTGTCTTAATTTAGTAACCCGCAGAAAATATATTGGCCCATTGTCAGCTTATACAGGTCAGGTGTCTTAGTGCTAGGAATAAAGAAAAACGAAAAGTGACAGCTGCTGTCAGCATGAGTTCTGTTCCTAAGCTCTGTTTGTAACCTATTTGAGTATAAAGTCCTGTTTATTTTCTTCCTGCTGTAAGATTTTTTTCCCTCAATTAAGTATCTTACAGGGTTATTTCATCTGTTAATATTCAAGATGCTGTCCATAAACTTAGAAGATATATTCAGCCACAAGTTTAAAAAAATCAAAGTAGCACTAACTAATGATATTTCTATATATGGAACTAATTAACTATTTTATAATAGAGTTTCTTTTCTATTTTAATTCTGATTGTAGAATTAACCTTTTTATTATGTAATTTTTTAATAAATCTATTGTTGCAAATTTTTTCGAAATCAGAATGAACATATTAGAATAATTATAATTGAACAGAAAGTAATAGAAATGTGGTTTTTGACAAGTTTTAACTGATTTGAAGCAAAAAGAAAGTTGGCTTAAGTTAGTGGTCTTTATTGAAGATACATTTTAAAATTTAAATGTAGTTTATTATTATAATGCAATGCCTATTTTAAAATACATAAGTGCAAAGAAATACAATTGCATTTGTCCCTTTAATTATCTATTAACATTTAAAATGCACCTATTATTTGAACTGCTGTTTGAGGTCTTGTCATCTCTCCTGTATATATACTGGCAAAACTGCACAGAAATATATGAAAGGATGTTTATTGCAACATTATGACTGCAAAAAAAAGGAGCTTATCTAAATGTCCATTTGTACATTTTAATGACTGTTAAAATGAATTATGTTTCACCCCTATAATGAAATATTATGCCATTATTGAAAAATAAGATATTGATATAGAAGGATGCCAAGCTTATCTTCAGGGAAAAAAAAATCAAGTGATCGAACAGTGTGCATAGTGTAAAACTATTTGTGAACTGAAAAGGAGATATATTTATTTATGTATATATACATCTACTTGAATATCCATAGAGTATTCCTGACATGGTACACAAGATGTGCCAAAAATGCTTACCTGTTAGAAGGCAACTACAGCTTGAATAGTATATATGAGAGGGGTATTTTTACTCTTCACCAAGTACCCTCTTAATTCTTAGAATTTTTGCCCAGTGTGTACTATTTAAAAGTAATAGGTAAAATAATGATTTAAAAAATAAAAATCTATTAAATTTATTTAGATTGAATTTAATACTAGAGTTATGTAAATTAAGGAGGCCCTTTAACATTAAAACCTCTATCTTGGACTAAAAAATAGTTCTAGATATGTTAAAGGAAAAATATTTTCATTACTTCTTAGTATAAATAATGATTGATTTATGGCGAATAATCCCTGAAAGATATTACAACATGAGTAAAAATGAACTTCTACCACTATTTATAAAAATTACACATACCACCAGTTGAGAGCCTCAAAATTTGAGTTACAGTAGCCCAATCTGAAAAGAACTTTTCTCCTGGTGTTTATGCTTCTCTTGAAGTGTCATGGAAACATTTGATAATGATTCAGCCATATTGAGCTCTTCACTTCATTTGCAA
This sequence comes from Tarsius wallacei, assembly GCA_963574415.1. Classification (NCBI taxonomy): domain Eukaryota; kingdom Metazoa; phylum Chordata; class Mammalia; order Primates; family Tarsiidae; genus Tarsius; species Tarsius wallacei. The sequence goes on from CAUYQG010288966.1 coordinate 7,770, forward strand.
TGTTAGGCTTTTGTGCAGATGGGTCCTTGATCATATGCTGTTTTTGGATTGACTCCTGTTTTTCCAAATCAGAGATTCGTGAAAGATTGTTTTCCATTATCGGATCATCTATTTAACTCTCCCCAGTCTAATGGAGGAATATTTTGCAATAAAAAAAAATAGCCGGGCGTGGTAGCATATGCTTGTAGTTCTGGCTACTTGGAAGGCTGAGGTGGGAGGATTGCCTGAGCCCAGCAGGGCAACAGCTGGAGTGGCGGTGAGCGTGCCACTGCACTCCAACTTGGGCGATGGAGTAAGACTCCAACTCTTCAACTCAAAAAAAAAAAAAAAAAGAAAAGAAATTAATTCCTTGTCCTTTTATGATTAAATATGATGTTTCCTGGGTGTTTTTTTATAACTTTAGTAATTTATAAAATGCTTTGCCACTATCTGTCCCTCCACATACAATGACTAATAACTTCCATTGTTTCCTATCTAATACCATAATTCTTGCGGTTATCTTCTTTGTTTTTACTGTCTTCATATGTTACTGTTCACTGTGAGCCTTAGACTTCTGAGAGGATAAGGTCTGATTGGGTTAGTCACATTCCAGAATAGGGAAACACTTACAGTGTTCCCTCTATCCAGGTCATCTCACTGACTGCTCACCTCATTGACTGGTCACCTCATTGACTGTCAACCTTTCATGGCTGGCCAATGCAAAGCTAACATGTTGATCTCTGGTCCAATTAGATGTGTTCAGGAAATCAGGGTCATCTGAATCATAATGTCCTCTCATGTACTTAGAATCTAATCTATGGACAGTTTACTAACAAAATATATTTTAACTTCTGTTAAATTTGCCTTTTGTCTGACTCAAAAATTAGAGTAGAATAGAAATGGAAATAGAATAGAATAATAAACCAGCCTTGGGAAGTTTAGATTTGCATCACATAACCCACAGATGCTAGGTTCAAGTCATAAATAGTATAGGGGAAAGGACACAGGCCTTGAATTCACATAAAGTTTTCATCCCTACTTGGCAACTTCCCAGCTGGACAACCTTGGCTCTCTACATAGGAGATTGTGGCCTCCTATGTTGAATGGGGTTAACAGTATTTCTTTGTAGGATTGATAGGAGGATTTATTGTGATTGTTTATGTACACTAAGTAGAACACTAACTGATACATAGCAATTTTTCTAATTTTAAAGATGTAGGGTACAATTCAGGTTTCGGTACATAAGTGGTTATCATACAAGTGAAGTTTTGGCCTCCCATCAGTTCTCACTTCACCTGGTTTGGCATCAGGTACCCTTGTTATTGTTCTGTGCCCTCCTGCCCCCTAGGCAGTGATCTGCTACTGCCAATCTCTTTGATGTAGTATTATGATAAATGTTCAGAGTCTACTTATGGGTGAGAACAAATGGTACTCAGTTCTTTGTTTCTGTGATAAATCACTGAGGATACACAGCAATTATAATAGTAGCAAACATTTATTGAGTGCTTACCATAGGCTGAGCATTATGCTAAATCCTTTATGTCTATTAGCTCATTTAATCCTTATAAAGTTCTATGAGATCATTATCCTCATTTGACAGATGAGGAAACTGAGGCACAGACAAGTTCTGTAACTTGCTTGAGGCTACATAGCTCTTAAGGGAAGGAGTCAGTAGCTCATGCTGTTAGCATCTACACTACACCGACCATCCTCATGAAGTCATCCTGTATCCTAGTGTCCAGGACTTGTTTCTGCCCCCAAGTCCCTATGGCCTTCTGGGTTCCATCTCATGTCCGACTCAGATGTGAAGTCTATCTTCTCCATCAAATCCAACCACAACTTTGAGTTCATGATACTCAGTGACTCCCCAGAGAATTTGGAGGTGTCATAGGGTCAGGGATTGCATCGTGTGTCATTTTACCCACTTTCCATCCCTCCCCAAAGCTGAGGTTTACCAGCTTCTGCAGAATTATCTCATGAGCAGCAGTAATTTTAGACCAGGTTACTTTCCTTGGAATTCCTATGAAGAAAATTTATTCAGCCCTGTTAAATGTCCATGTCTTTCTGTTATCTCTCTTCTATTTGTGAAGCACTGAATATTTTAAGTAGGGTTAGTCCTTAAGCCAGTCTGTGAAGTAGGTAACGTTTGCCCCTTTAAACTATGCATTCCATCAGTCCTTCCTATTTCACTCTTTTATATCTCAGTATTTCGATTTAATTAGAAGCTTTCAGCTACTGAAGAAATAGAAGATTAGTGGGAGAATGGGAAAAGGTCATTTAGAGCAGAGCTTCTCAAACTTTAATGTGCCTTTGAATCACCTAGGGACTTGTTAAAATATAGATCCTGATACAGTAGATCTAGGGTGGGACCTGAGATTCTGCATTTCTAACAAGCTCCTAGTGATGTCAATGCTGCTGGTCTCTGAACCACACTCTTAGTAGCATGTATTTAAAGGTGACACCCTAAATAGGAGATTTACCTTACTACCATTTCCAGGCACATGTAATCCAAATAAGTGATTCTCTTTTGGCAGAATTAGTTAATGCCATTGACTGCTAAAGGAAGCTTCACAATTTCAAACCCTACCCATAAACCTCTTACTAGTAAAGCCATTGCTAGTTTGGAAAAGAATAGTATAAACTTGTCTGCCTGGCAGTCAAGTTTTGACATAAATACTGTAAAAGCATGCATATTTCTCCATCAGTATAATTTAATGACTCTCAAATGATTTATATTCATTTTTACCTAGCTTTATGTGAAAGAACATTGTTTTGCTGCTACTCAAACTTGAGTTTCTTGTAACTGGGGAAACAGATGATTAAACTTATTCTGGTGCAAGGGTCACATGTGTATTTCAATATCTGTTTCTTTGTTCATCTAATGTCACCTACATAAAAGGAAAGTTAAGTCAACTTTTATTTCCCTGTCTTTTGATTTGGAGTCAGTTCACTAGGAATGTTTATGAATAATTCTGTTAGAAATGGTTTTATAATGCTAATCTGATTAATGAAATATTGTACAGGGCTCTAGATATGGAGGTGCAGTGTGAGTAGAAACCGCCTGTGAAATGTTGCAGCTGATTCTCCTTGTGATGGCATAGGCTTACATCCTTTATTCCTGTTTTTAGGGAGGAGAGCACTGTTACTACCAGGGTCATATCCGAGGAAACCCTGCTTCATTTGTTGCATTGTCAACATGCCATGGACTTCAGTAAGTGTTCAAAAAATTATTTGTATTGTTAATTCTTTCAATGACTTATTTTCTTTTTAATTAATGCATTATAGTAGAAATCACTACTTTGATTCAAGATATAATTTTAAATTAGTGATGGATCTGATTTTTTCTCTTTTGTGTTTTATAGAACAAGCAGATTTTTAAATTAGAGTTGCAGAGAACATAAACTCTGGAATTATAACATGATACCTCATAGTCATATCTGAAGCATTTTTCTAATTTCATCTACATTCAGACAGTAGTAGTTTGTCTTTCTTTGGCTGTTTAGCCTCTTGATTCCATTTCTATCCCTTCTTCTCCCTGATGTTAGTTTTTATGGTTTCCTGGAATAATAGAAATCTTAGTAGATTGGATGTGCCAAGAGTTTCCAAAAGGCTGCAGGTGACCTCACAAGCATGTGTATTTTAGCCCTTTGTTTCAGTCAGAGTCACACCTAACCCATAGCACATTTGTGGAGGGTCTGTCTTTCTCAGAGATCTCCAAGGAACAGAGTTCATCCTTCCATGGGGCCTTGCTTCCTTTCTCATAACCTTTATTATCTAAGGATGTTTGCTGATGTTTAACATGGGAATACATCCACTTCCTCCGTCCTGTCGATAATGATGATGCACGGTTGGCCATCTCTTACTTGTTTTGTAACCCCTTATTAAGTTACGGTGTCATTCTTCAGCATTCTATTTAGGCTAAATTATCTCATTTCCTTCTTGTTTGTTTTACTTTTTTGGCAAAGAACAAGTCAGCACTTTAGTTCTGTGAAGTTTTAGGGGAAAGCTCTAAAATACTTCCTTTCTGTTACCAAGTTAGAGGTATGACTTTTTACCTAACAAGCAGTTATTGAGTATCTGCTGTGTGCCAACCACTGGGAATATTAAGGTGATTGAAACACAAGTTCTGGAGCTCATAGTCTTGGAGGGGGATGCCAAATCTAGCCCAGTTTCCTGCAGTAGAATGTGATAGGTTTATTTGTTTTATTTGAAAGAGGAAAACAGAGTGGGAAAAGTGCAAGAGGAATGTTGTCATTTTAGAAGAGGTGTGACACTTTAGGTCTCCAGAGATATGTCAGCTGAAGATGGTGGAATGCAATAGGCTTGGTTAGCATTAACCAAGGAAAGGGGGTTAGAATAACAGATCTTAAATTTAGGAAAGAGATAATGGGCAAGGCCAGGTTTAGCTAGTCTGCCTAAGTAGATCCTCTGGTTAGGATCTGGAAGTATGTTAGTCATAAAGAGTCCAAAGATGAATTAAATAACCAGAGAAGAGAGGCAATGTGACTGAGAGCATGGAAGACTTCCATTTTCTTGTTGTTTGTTCTAAAAGACTATTTCACTTACTGTAAGTAAATGTACACATTTGGCCAGACACGGTGACTCATGCCTGTAATCCCAGGACTTTGGAAGGCCGAGATGGGAGAATTGCTTGAGCCTAGGATTTTGATACTAGCCTAGGCAACATAGTGAGACCGCGTTTCTACAGAAAAAAAAAAAAAAAAATTAGCTGGGCATGGTGCATGCCTGTAGTTCTAGCTACTGGGGAGGCTAACATGGAAGGATCTCCTGAGCCCAAGAGGTTGAGGCTTCAGTGAACTGTGACTGTGCCACTCACTCCAGCCTGGGCGACAGAGTGAGACTCCGACTTTTTTTAAATTTTAAATACATCTTTGAATAAAGAGATTTTTACAAACATGGAATTCATGCTTAATATCTTAGCCTCTGTTTTCTTAATAGGGAAAAGAAACATTGAAGTTCTTTTCAGCAGTAAAATTGTTATATCTGATGTCAAGACAAGCATAACTGTCACCTAGGAATAGTACAGTTGGACCTGTCAGCATTTGTAACAGCAGATGTATGTTGGAGGGAAGGGTGATATAAAAAATGAGAGTTTTTTTCCTCTCTCTCTTCCTCTTAAAATCTCAATCCCAAATCACAGTGTGAGCATCTTGCTTGGTACTTGTTCCAGTTTGCCTTCTGGTTTCCCAAATGGACTCAATATTGTGAGAATCAGAGAGAAGACACTACTGCCTTCTAAGGCACTAATTGACCTGAGAACATAAGAATTATATCTGGCTACTAATCCTATTATAGTCATTTAAAGAAGAGTTGAAAAACAACTTTTAGGAAATTTTATAGTAATTGGATCAGGCGTAGGACTCAGAATCCTGCCTCAGTTGTTTTAACTAAGTAAATTTGACTTCTACTTTAAGAAACTTTTTCATTTAAAACTGCACAAAAATGGAAAGAAAACCCTTGTGTGTCTTAGAACACTGCACAATTGTATACAGCCATTTTGGGTTTTCTTAGACTTTTATATTGGAAAAATATATTTTTGTATTGGTTTGTTATTTATTATTACTTCTCATTTGATTTTACCTCTGAACAAAAATTGCTGGAAGAAATATTTTGATGGGATATTATTAAATATTCAATAATATATGTTGTCTAAATTATAGTGATTTAGAAATGAGATATATTATTTTATCTATGACATCCTTTATAAATGACCAAGCATGTATTGAGATTTTTTTTTCTTTTTTCGGATTTATTGAATTCAGTTGAAGAACATTAAGGGAGAAAATCAGGTTCATATGTCTTTTCCATAAAGAATATGCAAGGGCACATTTCTTCAAATTTAAAAGACTAATAGACATTATTTTGTTTTGGTATGTTTGATGTTATGACAAAATCCTGTAACTATGGGAACCTTGAAGAATGGAGTCAATTCGTGAGTTTATTGCCCTCTTGTGGAAATTTGTAAGAATGACAGTTTCTTTTCAAAACCTTGTTTTAATGCAGCCTTTGTAAAATTATGTTTAATTGGTCTGTGATAACTTGGTTCTAGCTATAGGTTTTTGTCAAGTATATATTGTTATGGACTCAATATTATTTAGAATTTATATAAGTAAAACAAAAAGGTGCCAGTCCTCAAACAAAATAAAACATGTATTTTTTGGTTATTAAAGAATTAATAATGGCATATTATCATATAGCAATCCAGAGTCTTCTAAAATATAGTGGTAGAATGTTTCATTTCTTCCCTCCCTCTCTCCCTCCCACTTTCCTTCCTTCCTTCTTTCATTTGTCTCTCTCTCTCTCTCTCTCTCTCTCTATCTGTCTCTCTATCTCTATCTTTATCTCTATCTCTGTCAGGGTCTCTGCTGCCCAGGCTGGAGTGAAGTGGCACTATCATGGCTCACTGCAGCTTTGAACTGCTGGGCTTGGATGATCCTTCTACCTCAGCCTCCCAAGTAGCTAAGACTACAGACATACAAACCCAAACCTGGCTAGTTTTGTTGTTGTTGTTGTTGTTGTTGTTGTTTTTGTAGAGACAAGGTCTCACTGTGTTGCTTAGACTGGTTTTGAACTCCTGGGCTCAAGCAATCCTGCCTCAGCCTCCCAAAGTGCTGAGATTGTAGGCGTGAGCCATTGTGCCTGGGCAAGAATCTGTTTTCTTTACACTCTATGCGTGATGTTTAAGCCCAATACAAAGAAGTGTTTTTCCCATTGGACATTAACCTAATAAAGTACTATTTAAGCAAAATAATCTACTTGCTACTTTGTTAGTGTTGCCATGTGAACTTCGGCAATTAGTGATGGTTTTATATGATTTTCTAGATGGCTCTGGCCAGTTCTCAGCTTATGTGCAGAGAATGTTCACCGCCACATTTGGTCTACTGTTTTGAAAAGATCCCCCCTCTGATTCCTTAGGCATACTATACTGTCAGCAATATCTTATAAACTGCATCCATTTATCTTTAAATTCCAATGTTGTGTCACGCAAATTCAGAAAATACATGTGGTTAACAACTGCAGATGTGAGAATAACCATTTTATGGGTATATAAAAGTTGAAGACATGTGGAAGATATTACAGCAGGAATGAAAGAATTTGGATAAAGGTGGAATGAATGTCATTATAATTATGTCTTAGGGAGGCCAACCGATTTTACCAAGGCATCAATGAAAGACAAATACTATTCTATGTTTAGTAGCTTGACTGTCATGCATTCATTTTTACCTATGACTGAAAAACTACTGCACAAGGTCACAGCTTCGCTACCTTCAGTTGCCTGAGTGATAATGTTTCGGTAGAACTAGACTGACTGCTGTTCCTCATGGTCAATCAGAAATGAAAGGCAAAGGGCTGGAAGAAAATGGAGTTTATTCTGCAGCCAAGGTAACAGGGAACAAGTCCACATCGTTGCTGGAGACACTTTTATTTTCAGTATTTATAATTAAGCATTTGGCTCTTATCTACCTTAACTAACAGGACCAACGTATAATAAGACCATCACTCAATGTCTTAGCTGATTTTTGTGTGTGTGTGTGACCATTGACGCATACTAGTATTCAGATAACATCTGAAACAGCAGGCTACATTTAAAAATTTTTTTTAAATTTTAAATATGTGGGATACAATTCAAGATTAGGTATACAAATGTTCATTACACAGCTACTCTTGTTGATGAGGTGTGTCTGCCTACTTTTTAAAAAAACTAATCTCGGTTTTTTGAGGTTACCATTCCTTTTAATAATTCTCCTATACTACACTTTCTGTTCTTTAAGAATTATTACACATAAAACAATAAGTGTGTAATGTATTATATCTGACTAATGGTTAAAGTAAAATTTAAGCATTTAAAGTTACGTGGGAGAGGGGGTGTACACTCAGAAGGTTAATTAATACTCCTAAGGATCTAAAGATTTTAACAAAGTCCTGGACATTGCATTTTGGTGGAGTTCGGAGACTTATCTAGATTTTAGCTGCTTTTTTAAAGTATGCCCTGCTCCTCCATGCTCTGTAAATTTCTGGTGGTCTGGTGCCAGGTTTTTTTAGTCACTTGCAGTTTTATTAGATAAAATCAGCCTACAAGCAGGTTTAGAGCTCTTTAACAAAGGAAGAGAGGAGGGGTGTAACATCCTGAGGGCAGTACAAAGTGGTGAGAGGGAAAAATGTATACTTTTAAATCTAAGCAGCTTCTATATTGCCTGATTAATCATTGTAAAATAAAAAAGGGACGAGTTTCTATTATTTTAACAGTTTTCTTTTTTCCTTTTTTTTTGTCATCTTAAACAAGTAACCCTTGATTTTTAACCTATAGCAATAAGATAAGTTTCTTCAGCATCATACGGGACTTGAACTCAGTAGAAGGAACGTGCCCTCCTAAGAAGAGTGGCTATCAGGATCTCACTGAGTGGGAGTTAAGGTCATTTGTAGATTTAAATGCTCTCCAGAGGGTGGTAGTCACCTCCAACCTAAGATGTCCAAAACTGAACTCTTGATCTGTGTGCCCTGCACCCTGCTTCTGTGACCTGCTCGTTAGGCCCTTCCTGGAGCCTTTTTCATCTTGTTAAATGGCTCCTCCATCTTCCAGTTGCTCGAGTCAAAAGCTCGGAGTCCTTGCTGACTCTTGCATACTCCCATTTCAAGTCCATCAACAAATTCTATTGATTCTACTTTCAAAATATATTCCAAATTTGACTAATTCTCACCACCTCCACCATTATTTCTCTGATCTAAGCCACCATATTCTTTCATTGGATTATTGCAATAACTTCCCTGCTTCTATCCTTGCTGTCCTAAAGATTATTGTAACACAAAAGTTGGGGTGATCATTTTACAACTTAAAGGAGATCGTTTCCCCTCTGCTTAGAATGTTGCAGTGGCTCCTCATCTCTGTTGGAGAAAAACCAGGCCCTGACTATAGCCTACTTAATGTGGCCCTGTGACCCCTCTGATCACATTGTCTGGCACTTTGCCCCTCACTGACTCTACTCTAGCCACACTGTCTTCTTGCTGTTCCTGGACAACACCAAGATTTTCTTATCTTGGGCTTGCATCTGAAATGTCCTTTGTTTTGATATCCTTACGATTCATCCCTTGACTTCATTCATTTCTTTGCCTAAGTGTCATCTCTGTGAAGCCTTCTTCTGAACCCTTATATAAGTCAACACCCAGTTCTTTGATACCATTACTGCTCCTAATCTTTCATTTAAATTAATTGCTTTAATTTCCTTCCCAGAATTTGTCACTGTCTAATGTACATTTACTTGTTTATTATATATTTATTGCCTGTTCTCCCAGGAATGCATGTCAGTACCCTGAGGACAACAATAGCGTCTGTCCGTTTTGTTTGCTACTATACCCCTAGTTCCTAGAACAGTGCATTGTAGGTGCTCTGTAAACATGTATTGAATGAAGGAATGAAGGTGGGTAGCAGATTGCAAATGGGTACCTCATGGACCCATCTGCCTGGACTTTATTCCTGCCTCTGCTCTTACTGGTTAATGTGTTACTTCATCTCTTTGGGCTTCAATTTCCTTACCTGTAAAATGAGGATAGTCATTATACCTCCCTCATAGACTTATGGAAAAGATTAAATGAGTGTAAAGTATTTATCTCATGTCAGGTTGTTCAAATGTGTTAGCTCTTGTTACTAGAGCATCTTCCAGATGTGTATTCACTAGGCCATTCTCGGTATAGTCCCTGACAACCTGCATCAGGAGCACCTGGGATTTGTTTAAAATGCAGATTCCTGGGTCCCAGCCCAGAAATCTGGGGAGGGTCCTGAAAGATCTGCAAGCTTTTTACAAGCTTTCCAGGTGACTTTTTGCATATTAAAGTCTTAGAATTTGATTGCTTGAGCCCAGGAATTCAAGACCAGTCCGGGCAACATAGCAAGACCTCATTTCTACAGAAAAATAAATAAATAAAAATAAAATAAATAAATTAGCCAAATGTGGTGGTGCACACCTGTAGTCCCAGCTACTTGGGAAACCGAGGCAGAATGATCCCTTGAGCCCAGGAGGTTAAGGCTGCAGAGAGCCTTAACTACACTCAGCCTGGGCAACAGTGAGACCTTGACTCAAAAACAAAGAACAAAAACAAACAAAAAATAAAGTCTTAGAATTATATGTTAAAGGTAGGAGTAATGGACAGTATCTAGCGAATGACTATCCTTAGCATGAAGTTGCATCAGGATGAGGAGACCCTACTTATGGGGAATCAGAGGAAGATGCCTTTCTCTCTCAGTGGTGTGTGTGTGGTGTGTCTAGTGGTGATGGGTGGGACTGGGAAATGGTCACTGAGAGGTAAGCTGGTCCTCTGGCTGCTGCTAATTTTAAAATGAGCTTGTTCTGAGGAGAGGGTCAATAGCCACGCCTAATTACTTTCTTGTACTTGTCAGTGGGATGTTCTATGATGGGAACCACACATATCTCATTGAGCCGGAAGAAAATGACACTTCTCAAGTAAGTGCTCCTGTTTGCTGTGACAAATGGAATTATTTATGCTGAAGGCTTTTTTTTCTCTCCACTTCATTTCATTTTCATTTTTTAAGGATTAATATAGTAAATATATATACAAATGCTCCTTGACTTATGATGGGCTATGTTCCAATAAACCTATCATAAGTCGAAAAATTGTTAGTTGAACCATTGTAAGTCCTGATGTTCCTTGACTTTTGATAGGTTAAATCTTAATAAACCTATTGTAAAGTTGAATAATTATAAGTTGTAAACTGTCTGTATATTTTAATTTAAATATTGAATAGTAAAAAAACACAAGTTTTGTAAACAAAAACACAAAGTTTTGTTTCTTCTTATTTTATGCTAGAAATATAATATTTTTCTCTGAGGTGTTCTAAAGCTTTCATTTCTATCTCCAACCTAATGTGCTATGATCTGTCTTAGTCTGAGTGGGCTGCCATAACAAAATACCATAGATTGGGCTGCTTAAACTACAGAAATTTATTTTATCACAATTCTGGGAACTGGAAGTCCAAGATCAAGGTGCCAGCAGGATTGGTATCTGGTGAGGATTCTCTCTTTGGGTTGCATATGACTGCCTTCTCATCTGTCTCCAGATAAAGTCATGCTTGGGGTTAGGACTTCAGCATAGGAATTTTAGAAGACATAAACACTCAGTCCATAACAAACCAAATCCACAGATATTTGATTTTTCACCCTCTTTTTTAGATTTTAGATTTTTCTCTATTGTGCATTGCTTTTAAGACTGTATGCCAATGCAGTATAAAGAAACCTAGATTTTTAAAATTCTCTCTCTCATTTTCCACAAATTAGGAAAGAATTAATATTATAGACTTTCCAGCTCCTTGCAACATTGGTCAAATGCTTAGAGAGGTAAATAATTTCAAGAAATGCACATTGTTTTGTCACCCATAAGCAGTCTTGTTTGGGAAACTCTCTATGTTGTGTATTATTTTCTGGGTACCCACTGCTGCCTGTCCTTTCACTTTGCTTGGCAGTGTGATTTTTTATGGTAATATCATGAAACTTAACTATTTATGACATTCAATTTTCTTTTTAATAATTAGATAAAGTTAGATGAAATTATATTTGAATGTTTATTAATTTTTCTTAGAAGAAAACTGTGACTTTTTATTTCATTTTTTTCATAGACATCTTTCAGCACAGTGATATATTTTTCTTTTTAATAGGACTTTCTATAACAATTGGGTTTTAGAGCAGCTTCCACTTTGGGCATCTGCTTATATCAGTCATTCTGCTCCCCTGTACCAGGAAGATTGTTAGCTCTACTGTCTTTGCCTACCAAAGCCATCTGACTTTTAAAAGGGGGCAGGGATCCATGAAAGGAGCTAGTCATAAAAAACATTAACCCATTATTCCAGATGTCTTGCTTGTCCTTGGGGGAATAGATCTATGCATTTGTTTTCCATTACTGCAGGCTTTGGCTTTTCTGTCTGTGAAGGCATTTTGCATTTAATTGGATATTGCTCTGGTGTTGGGAGAATATAGGAGTAAGTAGGAGGGATTGTGCAATGGTTCATCACCTCTCCAAACCTGGGAGCTACAGTTGCCTGAGGCTGTAGATAACTGGTTGTACATGGTTAATCTCTGTTGCTTGTGTCATTCCAGGAGGATTTCCATTTTCATTCAGTTTACAAATCCAGACTGTTTGAATTTCCCTTGGATGATCTTCCATCTGGTATGCTGTTCATATAGTGACTTTTTAAAAAAGAGGATAATGTCAAAGATTCATTTAATGCTTTAGAGCTAATCTATATGTGAAATATTATTAGCCCACATCTGCTCATGACATTTTTAGAGGGAAAACCAAGTCACATCAAGGGAGAGAATAAATACAAACTGGCCTTATGGATTTGGAAAGATGTGGCTTAAGTGTATTGAAGGGAAACTGAAAAAAAATATTAAGGTTCAAGTAAGGTATTAGAGGAGAAACAAGGTTAGAGCAAGAATTGAACTGTATAGGTGAAACATATAAAAATTCACTCTTAGTGAATCATTGGTTTCATAAACATAGGGATGAACTTTTAATCATTTTTCCATTTGTTGTTTTCCTCATCTCTTTTTTGCTCTGGCATTTCTAAGAAAGAGGTATTACAGACTAAACATTATTATTTTTATGTGCTATTTGTGAATTGAGTCTTTTCTTCTCAAATATGTATGTAGATACATTTATGTATAGATGCTGATTTGAGAGCTGCTTCCAAGTCTTCACATGACAAGAAGGGCAGCACACGCTTACTTTGCCCTCCTTAGTAGAGCAGTGCTTATGCAGGGTACATTTGTTTTTGGCTATATTGGACTCATTCATTTTCTCCTGAAAGTAAGAAACACTGTGGATATGTGGTGTGATGATGCATCCTGCCCTAATTAGTGAATGCTGATTATTCTCATTTTTAATCTTATTTTAATCTTTGCAATAGTTCTGTAAGATTGGTATTATTCCCATTTTATAGATGAAGAAACAGAAGCTCAGCTAGTTTGTCTTTTACAGGGTCCCACAGTTAGTAATGGATGAAGTTGAGTTTTGGATTATGACACTATGAAAATGTACTCTGGGAGAAAGGCACAAGGGGACATGGGAAAATTGCCAACCTGAGAGCAATCCTAAACTAATGCTAAGGAAATCTTTATCTCTTCCTCAGAAAATGAAATAAGTGTTTTCTAACGTCCCTTCCTCTCTAAAATAAGTTTATAACTCCTTGGCTTCTTAAAATTCTCCAAAAGAGAAATAAACACTCTCCCCTTCTCTCCTGCTGCCAAAGGAATGGAAGATTTGATAGAATTCAATTTTTTAGGCTGGGCACAGTGGCTCATGCCTGCAATCCCAGCACTTTGGGATGCCGAGGCGTGAGGATCACTTAAGCCTAGTTCAAGACCAGCCTGGGCAACATAGCGAGACTTTATCTCTACAAAAAAATTGAAATATTAGCCAGGTGTGGTGGCACATGCCTGTAGTCCCAGCTCCTTGGGAGGCTGAGGCAGGAAGATCACTTGAACCCAGGAATTCGAGATCACAGTGAGCCAAGTTTGGGCCACTGCACTCCACCTGGGCAAAAGAGCCAGACCCTATCTCTAAAATTAAAAGCAAAATTAACAATAACAGAATTCAATATTCTGAAAAATCTACAAATAGGCGTATAGATGCTCTTATTTCACACAGACTATTTAGACTGTTCCTTCAGTGACATTATGAAACTTTTTATAGTCCCTATTATGGGAAGAAAGTAAATCATGACTACCTGCCTGGGAGTAAAACTGCAATTTAATAAGTGTTCCTGGAAGCAATCAACATTAATTAATATTTAAAGTAATAGGTGTAGGGAGGGGCACAACATCAATAACAGTACCTGATCTCAAACCAGGCAAAGTGGGGACTAAAGGGAGGCCCAAACTCTACCTGTACGATGAGCACTTTTATACCTGATCCTGAATTGTACTCCACATCTTTAAAATAAAAAAAGAAGTTTTTTCATCAAAAATAAAACATTAAAAAAAATAAAGTAATAAAGATTCTCGCTCCCCAAGACTTGATTGTAGGTTTGCTATGATATAACTCTACAATTTTTTAAAGACGTTGTTCAGGGTTCCTTTTCTGCAGAAACTTTATAGGTGACTTGGCAGTTTTACTGTTATTGAAATGATTTTTAGACATATTCTTGAAAACTGTCAGTCTCAGTTTCTAGTTTTCTTTTCTCATCAGAAGTTGGCACTGTCAATCTTAAGAGTGGCATTTTTCTCTCAAGATTACTTATGATTTACTATGATGCATTAGAAGAAAACAAGAAATAGACAAATAAATGGCAAAACTATTTTCTGTGTAATATCCTCAGAAGTAAGTTTGTTTATTTTAGGTTGAATAAAGTTTAACTGGGTTGTACATTATCAGCACCATTATCTTGCTGTATGTTGTTTTTTCCAAGAGATAGAAATATGATCGGAGATAGAAACTTATTTAGCTGTAGAGGCTTTTGTTTTACATGGCATATCTCTTAGGACTAGTGTTTCTAGGAACACATTTTGGAAAAAAACTATTTCTGATGGCTCCCTTAGCATCCAGTTTTAAACAAATTATGTGCAATGAAAAGCATGAATCTGGTGTACTATTCAATACATTTTTATATACACACACTCATGCTGAGATATAGAACATTCTCATTACATCAGTAACTTCTTTTGTGCACTTCCTAGTTAGTACCTCCCACCTCTGCAACTCCTTTTCTGCCTTTTTTTTTGACCATAGATTAGTTGTGTCTGTTGTAGAGCTTTATAAAATGGAATCACGTAGTATGTCCAGCTTCTTTTCTTTAGCATATGCCTATGAGATTTATGTTGCTAGGTGTAGCAGTAGTTCATTCCTTTACATTATTGAGTATATTGTATTGTTGGAATACACTTCCATTTTTTATCTCTTACATTGATGGACATTTGGGTTGTTTCCAGTTTTTGGCTATTATGCGTAAAGCAGCTATGAACATTCTTGTGCAAGTCTCTTTTTGTGGGCACATATTTTCATTTCTCCTGGTAAATATCTAGGAATAACATTGCTGGGCCAAGGGATAGTTACATGTTTGACTGTATGACAGTGTTCATAAATTTTAGCATGCATCGGAATCACCTGGTTGGCTGGTAACCACAGATTGCTTATCCTGTCTCCAGAGTTGTTAATTCAATATATTATGGGCGGATTTTGAGAATTTACACTTTCAAGTTACAGGTAATGTTGATGCTACTTGTTCAATCAAACTTTGTAACCACCATTTTATGAAAAATTGCTGAATCTTTTCTCAAAATGATTATATTTAATATTTGCATCAGCTCTGCATAAGAGTTTTAACTACTCCACATCTTGACCAACATGGACTGTGTCATTCTTTACTTTTAGCTATTCCTAGTGCGTGTGGTCATATCTAGCTTTGGTTTAAATTTGTATTTTTCTTATGAATAATGATGTATAGATAGCCATTAATCATACTCTTTATATTTTATATTTTCTGCTTATTAGCCATTAATCAAAATATTTATATTTTTGTTATTGAGTCATAGGAGTACTTACATACTCTGGACACAAGGCCTTTTGCCTGATTATGTCTCATGAATATATTTAGAGTCTTTGACTTGTTCATTCACTTACTTAATGTTGCCTTGTAATAAGCAGATATTTTAATTTTGATGAAGTCTAATGTCAGTTTTTGTGATTATTACTTTCTTTCTCCAAATAAATCTTTGCCTGCACCAAGTTGTGAAGATATTTTCCAATGTTGTCTTCTAAAAATTCTATAGTTTTATTTTTTATGTTTAGACCTATGATCCTTCTCAAATTACTTTTTGTGCATGGTGAAAAGTAGAGATTGAGTTTTTTTTTAATTTTTTTTAAATATATGGATATCCAGCAATTCTAATAACATCATTTGTTGAAAAGAGTTTCCTTTCATCATTGGATTGTTTTGATGTCTTTGTCAAAAGGTATTAAATGGATCTATTCCTTGATCTGTTTGGCTATTCTTTTTTTTTTTTTTTTTTTTTTTTTTTTGAGTTGGAGTCTCACTCTGTTGCCCAGACTGGAGTGCAGTGGCCGCTCCCGGCCACCGCAGCCTCGACCTGCTTGGCTCCGGCGATCCTTCTGCCTCAGCCTTCCAAGGAACTGGAACTACAGGCGCGCGCTACCACGCCCTGCTGATTTTTTTTTATTTATTTATTGTAGAGATGAGGTCTCGCCAAGTTGCCCAGGCGGGTCTCGAACCCGCGGGCTCAGGCAATCCACTCACCTCAGCCTCCCAAGGCGTGGGATTACAGACTGAGCCACCGAGCCTGGCTTGTTTGGCTATTCTTATCACACTTTTTGCTTACTGTGGCTTATAGTAAATTTTGAAATCAGATTGTATAAATCCTTCAATTTTTAAAAAATTTGTTTTGACTATGCTTGGTCCTTTGCATTTCCATACAAATTTTAGAACTAGCTTGTCAATTTTACAGCTCTTCTGGGATTTTGATTAGAATTGTATTTTGTGTATAGATTAATTGGTGAAAAACAGACATCTTATTAATACTGAAATTTCCAGTTCATGGGTATAGTATATCTCCTCATTTATTTAGGACTTTAAAAATTTCTCTCAGTGTTTGGTTATTTTTAATGTATATAAGTTATTTATTGCTGTATTAGAAATTACTTTAAAATGTAGTTGCCTTAAGCAACAAACCTTTACTGCCTCACAGTTTCTGAGAGTCAGGAACCCAAGTGTGATTTAACTGGGTGTTTCTGGCCCAAGGTCTCTTA
The DNA here is from genome assembly GCA_963574415.1 of Tarsius wallacei. Lineage (NCBI taxonomy): Eukaryota > Metazoa > Chordata > Mammalia > Primates > Tarsiidae > Tarsius > Tarsius wallacei. Next base: position 24,540 of record CAUYQG010288966.1, read on the forward strand.
TGAGTTTGTGATTTAACTGTCAGCTGGGATTAAAATCTCATCTGAAAGCTCAACTGGGAAGAATTCACTTCTAAGTTCACTTATAGGGTTGGTGGCAGGCCTCAGTACCTAGCACATGGGCCTCTTCAGACGGTTACCCCTCACATGGCAGCTAACTTGTTCCAGAAAAGAGTGAGAGAGCAAGAGAAAAGAAAGAAAGAGAGAGGATGCCTAAGATGGAAGCCACAATTTCTTTGTTAACCTAATCTCAAAAGTGATATCCCATTACTTTTGCTATATATTAGAAATAAGTCACAAGGGCCAGCTTTCTATCAAGGGATGGGATTATTCGATGGAATTGTATTGTATTGGTTACCTATTGCTGAGTAAATAGTTGCCACAAAATTTGCATCTTAAGACAACATATGTCTATTATCTCACATTTTCTGTGAAATCAGGAGTCCAGGTATGGGCTTAGATTCTATATGGGAGGTCAAAGTGGAAGGATTGCTTGAGTCCAGGAGATTGAGGGTAGGGTAAGCCATGATCATGCCTCTGCACTCCAGCCTGGGTGACAGCATGAGACTCCAACTCAAAATAGTAGTAATAATAATAATAATAATGATGATGCCCATTTTGACTGGTGTGAGATGGTATCTCATTGTGGTTTTAATTTGCATTTCTCTGATGATTAGTGATGTTTAGCAGTTTTTCATAAGCTTGTATTTTTTGTTTGTTTGTTTGTTTTGAGAATTATCTGTCCATGTCCTTTGCCCACTTTTTAATGGGGTTATTTACTTTTGTGTGTGTTGATTTGTATAAGTTCCTTACAGATTCTGGATATTAGTCCTTTGTAGGATGCATAATTTTCAAATATTTTCTGTCATTCTGTAGCTTGTCTGTTTACTCTGTTGACTGTTTCTTTTGCTGTGCAGAGAGGCTCTTTAGTTTATAAGTCCCATTTGTCATTTTTTGTTTTTGTTGCAATTGATTTGAGGTCTTAGTCATAAATTATTTACCTAGGCCAAAATAATTTTTCCTAGATTTCCTTGTAGGGTTTTTAGGGTTTGAGATCTTAGATTTAAGTCTTTAATCTATCTTGAGTGAGTTTTTGTAGTTGGTGAGAGGTTGGAGTCATTTCTCAAAGAACTAAAAATAGAGCTCTCATTCAACCCAGCAATCCCACTACTGAAGATCTACCCAAATGCTCGTTTTATCAAGAAGACACCTGCACTTGTATGTTTATCGAATCCTTATTCACAATAGCAAAGTTATGGAATCAACCTAAGTGTCCATCAGTGGTAGATTAGATAAAGAAAGTGTGGTACACATACAGCCATGAAAAAGAATGAAATCATGACCTTCGTAGCAACATGGGTGTAGTTGGAGGCCATTAAATGTAAATGAACACAGAAATAGAAAATCAAATACCGCATTTCTCACTTAAAAGAGGGAGCTAAACAGTATACATAAACATAAAGATGGAAACAGTAGACACTGGGAACTCCAAAAGGAGGAAGGGAAACAGGGAGGAAGGCAAGGGTTGAAAAGCTAATTATTGGGTACTACATTCCTCATCTGGGTGAGGGGTTCAATGGAAGCCCAGACCTCAGCATTATTCAATATACACTTGCACGTGTGCCCCTGAGTCGAAACTACAATGAAATAATATGCATATATGTCAGAGCTCTAATATGCTTTAAATTTATATAGTTAAGAGACTGGAAGGTATACACCAATATGTTAAGAGAAGTTTTCTCTGGATGTTAAAATTGAAGGCAATTTTTATTTTCTTTTGGAAAACGAAAAAAATTAGAAAACCACAAAAACAAACAAAAAAGAGGGGAATTGGAGGAACAAGAAGACACTGATATAGCAATTCTGAAATTCTGCTGGGCAAATGTTGACTCTTCCTTAAGTTTCAAGGCCTGGAAATAATTCTCCATGACTTGACTGTACCCTCTCAGCTTTTGGTTCTGCTCATCCTTCCTTTTCCATGAAAGGTGGCACATGTTTGAGCTGAGTAGTTTTATCAGCCTGTTTTGTGGCTCGATAAGTTTTTTTTTTTTAATCAAGAATAGATGTTGAATTTTATCAGATACTTTCTCTATATCTGTTGAGATGATCATATTTTCTTTTTTAGTATGTTAATATGGAAAATTGTAAAAACTGATTTTTTGCATATGAAACTAATTTCATCCTTAAATGAGTCTCACTTGGTTATGGTAAGTTATATTTTTATATATTGCTAGATTTAATTTGCTTGTATTTTGTTAAGCATTTTTTATGTATAGGTTCAGGAAAGTTACTGGACTGTAGTTTTCTTTTCTGATTTTAGTATCAGGGTTATGCTGGTCTTATAAAATGTGTTGGGAAAAGTTCCCACCTCTTCTGCTTTTTGAGTTTGTGTAAGATTGGTATTTATCTTTAAGTGTTTGACAGAATTCATCAGTGAAGCCATCTGGGCTTGTAGTTTCCTGGAGAGTGCTAATAACAAATTTTATTTAATAGAGACAAGATTTTAAAGATTTTCTCTATATACACTTGTGTTCATGGAATTTTATCAAATTATTGAATTTATTGGCATAAAGCACTTTCTAATATCTACTTATCCTTTTGATGTCTGTAGGATCTGTAGTGACTTCTTATAAATTGGTCAATCCCCATTGATCAATTTTATTGATATTTTCACACTTTTCTACTTGATTTGGTTTTTATTTGCTTGCTCTTATTGTTCTAGCTTCTTAAAATGTAAGCTTAGAACACTGATTTTAAATATTTTTTCTGTCTAAAGTAACCACTTAAAGATACACATTTCCCTTCAAGTACTGAGGACCTTACCTGAATTCCTCATATTTCGACTTGTTATATTTTCTTTATCTCTAGGTCAAAACATTTTATAAATTCTCATGTGATTTCTTCTTTTTCCCATAGGTTATTTTGAAATGTGTAATTTAATGCCAAAAAATTTGACTATTTTTTTCCAGACTTCTTTTTGTTAAAATTTTTTTTTTTTTTTTTTGGTGTCGAGGTCTCACTCTGTCGTCCAGGCTGGAGTGCAGTGTCATGCATGATCATTTCTTTTTTTTTGGAGTCGAGGTCTCTGTCATCCAGGCTGGAGTGCAGTGGCATGCATGACTATAACCTTGACCTCCTGGGCTCAGGTGATCCTCTTGCCTCAGCCTCCCAAGTAGCTGCACATGCCACTATGCCTGGCTAATTTTTCCTTCCTTCCTTCCTTCCCTCCCTTCCTTCCTTCTTCTTTTTGTAGAGATGAGGTCTTGCTTTGTTGCCCAGGCAGGTCTCAAACTCCTGGTCTCAAGCAATCCTCTTGCCTGAGCCTCCCAAGTGCTAGGATTACAGGTGTGAGCTACCATGCCCAACTTGTTAAAGGTTTTTAGTGGAATTGAATTGCAGTAAGAGAAAATACTATGTGCCATTTCAGTTTCTTTAAATTTATTGGGGCTTACTTTATGGTCTAGCATATTTTCTGTCTTGCTGAATGTTTCATGTATTGCTGAAAAATATCTATGTTTTGCAGTTGTTGGATGAAGTCTTTAAAAAATGCCAATTTAGGCAGATTGGTTAATAACATTGTCTTCTATATCCTCATGATTCTGGTTACTTTTTTCTGTCAGTTACTGAGGGAGGATTGTTAAAATCTTCAAGTATAACTTTGGATTTGTCTGTTTCTTCTTTCAGTTCTGTCCGCAGTTGCTTTATGTATTTTGAAACTCTGTTATTAGTTGAATAAACATTTAGGAGTGCTGTGTCTTTTTGATGAGTTGATCCTTTTATTATTATGAAATAGTACTCTTTCTTCCTGTTAATATCTATTGTCCTGAAGTTACATTGCCTGATATTAATATTACCTTCATAGCTTTCTTATAATTAATGTTTGTAAGGTATATCTTCTTCCATATTTTATATTTAAAGTGCCTCTACTGTAAAAACCACATAGATAGAGCATGCATTAAAAAAAATCCATTCTGGCAATCTGTGCTTTTTAGTTGTAGCATTTTGGGTTTTTTTACATTTAATATCATTATTGACATGATTTGGCTTAATTTGTCATCTTGTTTTTCTTTCTTCTTGTCTTATCAGTTAATTGTAACAGAGAACTTATCCCCTCCTCACAAAATCTCTTGTATACCCAAACCACAACATTCTCCAAAGCAACATGATGGGAGAATATTTGAAAATGAAATGATTAGTAGCCAATATATTAATTTTCTTATCCCAATTTCATTATTCAGCTTCTTTGTCACAGATTTCTTTCTTATTTATTTTTATTTTTTTGAGTTGGGATCTCTGTCATTCAGGCTGGAGTGCAGTGACATAGTCACACCTCACAGCAGCTTTGACATCCTGAGTTCAGGCGATCCTTCTGCATCAGCCTCCTGAGTAGCTGGGACTATAGGCATGTGCCAACACATCTGACTAATGTTTTTAAATTTTTTTGTGGAGACAAGGTCTCACTATGTTGCCTAGTCTGTTTCACAGACTTCCCTAACCACAATTATCTCTCTCTTTCGACAGTGTTGTTTATGCTATCCCATACATATTAAAAATTCAGAAAATAGTTTAATTAGTTATTATCTATGAATCAATTCATGGTAATGAAAAAAAACTGGATAAAGTTACTTAAATGAGTCATGGACACAACTTTAAATAGATTCTTAAAAACTTTCATAATTTTAAAAAAATCACATAAGTTGATAATATAGAGTACTTTTTCTTATTAATATATAAGTTAATGTAATAATTCATTCATTTGAAAAACAAACACTTTTTTTTCACATTTTGGGACAATGGTATGATTTCAGAGAACTTTTCAACTTAAGTAAACAGTATCCAAGAATAATGACAGTGGTTCACAATTAGTGTTGTACAGCGCTACTCCCATAGGAAGCCTCTTCATGTTGTTCAGTCAACTATCAAAGTTTTTGGAAATATGCACCACAGGGAATGATTTTAAAAATTTTCATTTTACTTTGTAGAAAAGTTCTGCCTTACAAATAATCTTATATCTGGAGATGACTTTATATGCATAAACAATTGTATAATTTTCACATCTGCTCTCAAAAGCAGACAAAGCCTGAGATTAATTTGGTTATGGGCAAAGAAAAATCTTAATTGATTAGAAAAAAGTAACTAAAACTTTGGTACTCTAAAATAATTTCTTAATAATTAAGAACTTGTGAATGCGCAATTACTTATTCTACGTGCTTCTCTTTTTAAATGTATTTTGCTGCCTCTAGAAGTTTGGTAATGGAGGTGAAAGTTAATTTTGTTTTTTAGAAGATTTCTGAAAATGATTGTTATATATTTATAGGAGAAATATGAAAACATTGTGAGATAAATTATAACAGAAATAATGCTTGAGATTTGGCAAATTGTATTCATTCATTTTATGTTTATTTATTGTTAATATAATATAGATACTTAGATTTATGTTCTCTGTGATCATTAAGTAAATATTGAGTATTATAAAATTTGTAAGAAAGAGGGCAGGTAGAATTGTTTGAAAGAAATCTGACAAATGTACTAAGTTAAATTAAATTATATTTTCTTCTAGAATTCCAACAAGTAAACATCACTCTACCAAAATTTATTTTGAAGCCAAGACCAATAAGGAGTAAGCGGCAGGTATGTGTTCACAGGGATATGTCATGATATTTTAAAACACTTGGCAACTGCTAATCATTTGAATCTGCATTAAGTCTCTGTGAGAAGGTAAGTATTAGTTCAGGCATTTGTCTGGGTGTGGTAAACAGTAAGGGTGACAGATCTGTAGGAGCAAAAGGAAGGAGGACATATTATTTTATAGACTCAAAAAGGATTCAAGATAGTGGCAATAATATAGGTTCTCATCACACTGTGGCTTATGAGGGCTTGTGGTATCTCAGTTTCTTTCTACCACGGCTTCTTTCCTTTCCCGTATACACACCAAACCATGGAGTCTGCTTTTATGGTACATATTCTTGTATTTATCTCCTTGAAGATAACCCCTTATGTGTGAGTCCATCAGGTTTTGAAGCCACAAAATGTATTTGTTTTACTTGAGCTTCTTTGGAGTCCAGGATATATAAAATTAGGACATAAGTTTTTATGGTCGTTCAGCTGGATCTTGGACTGGATAATAACAACTGTTTATACAGTGCTTTAAACTACATGAAGTAGCTACCATTGCTATCCTTTCACATAAAGAAAAATTATGGCTTTGACATGTGAAAATGACTTACCAGGAATCATAGAGCTGGTAAATAATTTAGATAAAATAAGAGCTCTGACCATCAGAATCAAGATTTGGTGGTGTACATGTGTGTATGTGTGTCTCTGTGTGTGTATGTCATTTAAAAAAAAACAAGATAAAGAAAATAGATCTTTAGTAAGATCAAGCAGTTGAAGGAACCAGGTATCTTCCTTTTGGTAAGAAATAAAATGTATTTATAGACACATTTCTATTGTAAATAATAGTTACTAAATTTTGTTGAATCTTACCACGTGCCTAGCCCTACTATCAGAATTTTAACTGTTTTATCACATTTAATCATTATAAAAAACTTACGAGGAGGCTGTTATTACAGGTTGAGTACCCCTTGTCTGAAATGCTTGGGACCAGAGGAGTTGCAGATCTTGAATTTTTTTTTTTTTGATTTTGGAATATTTGCATTATATTTACTGGTTCAACATTCCTAATCTGAAAATCTGAAATCTGAAATCCATGAGGATTGCCTTTGAGAATCATGTCGATGCCCAAAGAGTTTTGAATCTTGGAACATTTCAGATTTTGGATTTTTGGATTAGGGATACTTAACCTGTATTATCTTCACTTTACTGGTAAGGACAATGAAGCTAAGAGGCTTAAGCAACTTGCCTATAGTCACATAGAATGGCCCAGTAGGGAAATTGAGATTCTGACCTAGGAAAAAATCTGTTCTCCGATAGGTGCTTGTAGCCACATATGCCTATCTGTTACCTCTCAGAAGCCCATATGTTCCATTAATCACTACCATGAGTTCATATATCTTGTGAATGTTTATACATATAATAAATATTATGTGTATAGGCACACATTAAATGTGAATATATGTGTATATACATATATATATGTATACACACACACACACGCACACACACACACACACACACGAATAGAGACTGAGACATACTCGTGTATATCTTGAGGCCCAGTTAGGTAGATAAAAATAATTACCATCAGGATTTAATTGAAAGCAGTATTTATTTTCATGAATTATGAACTTAGAGAACTAAGAGAATAGGATAATATTCTTTTGACATATACCTTGAAGTTCTCCATAAACAGTTCAACGTTTAGTCATTTGCTAAGCAGACAAGCCCTTGGTTTCTCTTTCTAAGAAAACTGTGGAGCCATGTAAGTGAAGTGCTATAAAACTGTGTAGCCAATATGACAACTCTCTGACATTATGAAAATGTTGGGACTTGTTAGAAAGTCTACTGTGTTAACTAGTAAGTCTTTCCCATGATTAGCAAAGAAGATCATATCATCCTGAAAAAAAAAAAAGATTCATGTTATTGGTCATTGGATGTAGTTTAGTGTTACTCATTAGTTTCCAAACTCAGAATTATAGTCTATTATTCCCCATCAGCTTGACATTGTAATTTTTATTTTAAAGTTTATAAGTCTAGGAATGCAGTTAGCAATGACACAATATCAATGTGATGACATTTTTTACAGTTTTATGTATGTATGTATGTATGTATTTTTGAGTCAGGGTCTCACTCTGTTGCCCAGCAGAGGTGCAGTGGCACGATCATGGCTCACTGCAGCTTCAACCTCCTGGGCTCAGACGATCCTTCCACCTCAGCCTCCCAAATAGCTGGGGCTACAGGGACATGCCACCACGCCTGACTAATTTTTTCACTGGTCTGTTTAGATTTTTTTGTAGAGCCAAGGTCTTACTATGTTGCCCAGGGCACTCTTCAGCTCCTGGGCGCAAACAGTCCTCCCACCTTAGCCTCCCAAAGTGCTCAAATCACAGGTGTGAGCCATTGCACCTGGCAAGCTTGTTTTAAATGCAGCTCTCAAACCAAACATATGTGTATCAATTTAACATTGATTGTATACCCTCATTACAAAAATGGCCCATGGGTAAGTGAAGAAAAGATTTCCTGAAAAAAATGCATTTTGAACTATAGCATAAAGGAAAACGTTTTACATACCTTGTTAATGATTGTGTTGTAGACTAACTGCAGAGAACAAAGGGAATGGCTGCTTTAGTGGCTCTTATCTGTAACTTTCATTGGTCATGATTTTGAAGGTAGAGAAAATGAATTGTTGAGTAGAGAGAGCTCACTGTAATAGATAACCCCAGACTGCCTAGGAGTTCCCAAAGCTGACAAAGCCCTGTGTCATTTGGGGGTATCCCCTGAACCATACCAGAGGAAGGGCACATTTCATTCCTTTGGAGATGAAAGAATAAAAGTACCCCCACTCCCTATACCACTCTTTAAGATCCTCAGGACCCTAAATTATACATGAAAGACACTGCTCTTCCATGTGTTACTATTTCCAAGATATACTGTTAAATAAAAATAACCTGATGCAAAAGAGAGTGAAATAAACGGAAGTACAAAATAAAGTATATATTGATGTTTCATTTTATATTGCATAAATATTTCTGGATGAAACTAGTAACTTTCTATACCCATTGTGGAGGAAGGAGTAGGGACTGTAGATGGGGACTGAGGTGAGAGGAAGACAATCACCTTGTGCCTTTTTATACTATAATTTTTTGAGCCATGTACATTTATTACCTACTCAAAAACTAAGTAACTTGGTACAAATTTCAGGAAATGCTAAAGGAATAAAATGGGAGAAATTTTGTTTTGTTGATTTTTTTCTTTTTTTTCTTTTTTCTTTTTAGTTTTTCAGAGCCAAGTTTATAGGGCTTATTTGGGTGCTGTTTTATTTACTTTATTACAGCTTCGTCGACATCCTCGTAATGTAGAAGAAGAAACCAAATACATTGAACTGATGATTGTGAATGATCATCTTATGGTAGGATTTGCTTTTTTTTTTTTCTTTAACTTGTATGTACCTAGAGTAAAGCTGGTAAGCCCCCAAAATATGTTTAGAAGAACCAAAAAGCCCATCAAGCTGCAACCTGGAGAAGGTATTTCTTAACCAGCAACAGCCTGCAAGTAGGAAACATTCTTAAGTGGGAATATCAAGCAATAGTTTTTGATGTTTCAAAAATATTTTTGAGTCATAATGTCAACTCTTTGAATTTGCTTGATTAATATAGGTACTAATGTTTGAATCTCCACTTACTAAAATGGCAAAGTTTAGGAGAAGTAGAAATTTCCATTTTATATTGAAAATGTAAGTGAGGCACCAATTATGTGATGCCTTTAGTTTGCAACGTATAGCTTTATCTTAATAAAGAAAAAGCATTTTTTTTTACTCTCTCTTGCTGGGTAGAAAATCATATGGAAGTGCTTATATAGCTAAGTAGTAAAGATTCTTAGAATGAGAACTTGGCAAAACTTTCTTCTTGTTGAATCAAATAATTTTGACCCATAGAGTGTATATTCAATTCATGGGCATGTTGCAGTCAGTATGGTTACATTCATAGTACAGATGTGAGTTATGATGTTAATTGTTCCATGTAACCAGAGTTTTAAACTAAAAATGTGTAGTGATGCACATTGCTGAATTTTCCTTAATTTATGGTAGAAGTGCATTTTAATTTACTTTAAATGATTTATTTGAGGAAAAATGTGTCTTTTTAATGTATGATTAAATAAATAATATTGATATTCTTAATTATTACTGTTGCTAATAATAATAATAATCAGGGTTTAGTGCTGCTTCCTTTAGGTAAGGTCTAAGTGTTATCTTTCTACCTATTTGAATCCATTGTTTCCTGGGATTTTCATAAAATAAGAATAAGCTTCAGTAACATATATTTTGAACATTTTAGATACTCACAAATTCGGTTATCTGTAAATATCCATAGGCAGATAACATAGTGAAGTGAACAAAGTATGACAGTAGGGATGGGTGAGGGGTCTGTGGTAAAAGTGAAGGAACATGGTACATTTAAAGGGAGCAGTGGCGCCTGCCAGATATTACCATGTGTGCTAATTTTAAGTGAAGCCAGAAATCAGGTTTTACATGATATTTCCTGATTTTTAAGATACCATTGAGACCATACAATAGATATAAGTGATTCATTGGCCCAATATGCCACCTCATTGTGACCTTTATCTTGGAGCTTTCTTCTTACTAAGTCTTGTAGAACCTGTAATTTTTTTACTGGCTATACCCCTACTTAGATTTGTATGCCTTTCAGTTTATAGGCAACTTTTGTATGTTTTATCATTTTGAATAACCTGATAAAAATAAACATGTGAAATTGATGGAATGGGTATTTTTAACTTCATCTCACAGATAAGTAAACTGAGGTGTCAAGTGTTTCGTATCCTTGAATCAGGGTACACAGCACATAAAGAACTAGGTCTCAACACTGACATTTTTAGTAAAAGTGATATTTTTACAGAAAAAAATTTTTTAAATGCATTTTTAGGAATTTTTAAATTATACCTTGTTTTTTCTGCTGAGATGATTATTTCCTGGTAGCGTTGAAAGCCCTTCACTTGTTTTCTTTTGTTTTCAGTTTAAAAAACATCGACTTTCCATTGTACATACCAATACCTATGCAAAATCTGTGGTGAACTTGGCAGATTTGGTAAGTAACAACCTGGTTCAATATTGTGCTAGAGGAATTTTGTTTCCTGATTGCTAATAAAGTTGATAGTAATATGGCTTCTATATTTTCGCTGCTGTAAGTTGCACTTTAGCCAAGGTGTCCCATAAGTTCTTTTTGACCTTGTAATGGACTTTATTGACTTTGATCTCTGGCTGGGCAGAGGAAGTGGTCAGTTATCTACAGATATGCCTGGAATTCCTTCCTGTGTTTTTCACACTGTAAAGGCTCCTAACAAATATGTTCCTAGTGACTTCTAACAATGGAACACAACAGTTGTGCCTTTTTCAAGAGTACCTGGTGCTTTGGCAATGATGCAACTAAATAATTCCACTGTACCTCTGTGTTTTCCAAATCTTCCTTCAACAAGGCAATGCCAGTACCTTCTTCATGAGTTTAATCAGAGCCAATCAGGTTGTATGGATATTATTTGTTTGGAGAATCTTCATGGTTCCATTTTATGCTAGGACGATTCAAACACACAAGAATTATTTTCCAGGATGCCAGAAAATAGATTCAGGTGGAGCCTTGAATAGGGTGCAAGTATTTGCCAAAAAGAGATCTTTTGTTTCTAAAAAGTGCTCTGTTCTTTGGGCATTACTTGGTAAACAATTTGATTCTGTGTTACTCAGAGAAATGTATGTAAATTAGAAAAATAATTATTTCCCTTAAAAACAGTAATGATTCCTATCTTTAACTAAAACTCAAGTGGTTTCTGTGAAAAAAGCTTTGTAGTCCTGTTCATAAATGATTTGGTTTTACCACATATACAGCTGATGTTTTCATTTTATTAATATACTAGATATATAAAGACCAACTTAAGACCAGGATAGTATTGGTTGCCATGGAAACCTGGGCGACTGACAACAAGTTTGCCATATCTGAAAATCCACTGATCACCCTACGTGAGTTTATGAAATACAGGAGAGATTTTATCAAAGAGAAAAGTGATGCAGTTCACCTTTTTTCGTACGTAACTTTTGCAATGATTTATTACTTTTTTGATTCCATGTTGAATGCATTATATTTGTGACTGAAATGTTTCCTTCTGCTACATAATACAATTAAGATTTGACATGGCAGATATATTTGGAAGAAGTTCTAAGTATAGGTTGTTTGAAAATTTAAGAAATCTAATTTTGAGTTATTTTATTGTTGTATGTCTGTTTAATTTTTCAGTGCATTTACTGAGTAAAAGTCCTGCCAATACTCATATATATAAGGTATTCTTAACAACAGATAAATTATTTTCTTTAAGGTTGCTGACTTGTAAATGTTAATGTTCTCCCTGCTTTTGGTTCTAAGGAGAGAGCTTACTTAGTATTTCTGGAGTTTATTTTATTTTATCTTTGCGCTCTTAATTTTTGGGGGGGTAACATATCTTTGATGCAATAGCAAATTATATAGAGTAGCATTTTAAAATACTATCTAAAATCAGGACGGTTGAAGAAAGTTTAAATGGAAGGAAACATATATTTTTGGGTAACTCTTTATTTTTATATAATTTCAAATTTAAAGAAAAGTTACAAGAATACTACAAGGAAATTACATATGTCCTTTATCTAGATCCATTAGTTATTCACATTTCCCTCCATTTGTTTTATATCTTCTTTCCTCCTCCTTCCCTCTTTTCCTTCCTTCCACCCATCCATCCATTGATTTTTTTTTGAACCTTTAGAAAAATAAGTTGAAGACACTTAATGACGATGTACTACTAATTACTTCAGTGTGTATTCTCTAAGAATAAAGACATTTTCTGTATAACCTCAGTAAATTATTAAAACTAGAAAATTTAACATTAACACAATACTCTTATGTAATCCATAGTCTATATTTTACCAATTGTCTCAATAATGTCTTTTATTGCTCATTTCCCCCATCCAGAATCCAATCCAGGATCACACATTGCATTTAATTATCATGTCTCTTGTTAGCCTTCTTTAATCTTAAATATTTCCTCAGCCTCTATCTATTTTGAACTTAACACTTTTAAAGGGTTTAGGCCATTATTTTATAGACTGCTCCTCATTGCGGGACTGATATTTTCTCATTATGGGATTCAGGTTATGTATTTTGGGCAGAAATACCAGAAAAGTGATTTTCTATCCTTCGCAGAGTACATCATATCACAGTTCTTTCTTAATAGGTATACTTCAGTTTAAGATATTTACTGCTCTTGTGTGAAAACTTCCCTCAGAAACTTTTTTCTTTGGTTATTTGTGTAAACAATTTTCACATTTTCTCCTTACCTTGTGAATATGTTGCAGGGCAATTTTATGTACATTGAGAAAATAAGTATAGTAAATTAATAATAACAGTTGCTATGATGTTTGAACTGTGAGCAGTAAGTATTTTTCATTTCCTTTTCTAAAAGGGGAAGTCGATTTGAGAGTAGCCGGAGCGGGGCAGCTTATATTGGTGGGATTTGCTCGTTGCTGAAAGGAGGAGGCGTGAATGAAGTAGGTGTGAACATCTGTACAATACAAAGTGGTATGATGGTTGAAAATGTTTTCCTAATATTTAAGCGATCATTTTTCAGTATTTCACATACTCTAGATGGCAATTGTTATATTAACAATAATACAGTTACTATAAGTGACCAAAGGACAGAACAGGAAAATAATGGGAGATAATGTGTGATAATTCTGTTCATGTCCTATGTAGATTAATTTCCATATTAAGCTATTTACAGAAAGCATCTTTACCTTTATCTTCATCTAAAATAAGGCTCTACTTATTACTTTGAATGACTTCCTAGGGAACTGAGTGAAGCATTGGGTTTTAACCTAACAACCCAATTAGATATTTTCTTCTTTATTTAGCATTTGACAAATTTGGGGAGAAAAAATAGAGTGGGTTTTCCAAAGAGTTCCTTTTTCTCCTAAGGCACTAAACCTGACAGAAGTGATCTAAAAGAAAAATATTTGTATCTTTAGGAGGCTACATATTAAAAAATGTACACTTAGTTCTTCTTAAGTATCTATTAGTCAAAGGCCATCACTACTTCCTGTTACTCATTTCATTTTTTCCTGAAACCACATTCTGTTCTGTTTGAGGGGGAATTTCAGGAGTGCAAGTAGACACATAAAGATAAACAAGTTCTAAATAATTTTTTACACATTTATTTATTTATTTATTGTTCAAAATACTGATTTAATCATATGTAAGTATTGAATTTTCAAGAACGTCATTGGTGAAATTTGGACTCAGAATGAAATTTAAGCTTCCAAATCCAAAAACTGATTATTCCCAGACTTCTAGACTTCTTTGTAAGACTTATTCAAGCAGGAATTTATTTCTTCTCAAATGCGTGTTCAGCACTAGTTATAACGGATTTAGCCTCTGCTAAAGAGGATGCTTAGAAGTCACTTACTTTCAGTTATATTGTGACATTTTTTCTGGTCTATTTTAAATGAAAACAATGTGTATTTACATGTATTTTGTTTTTGTCTTTCAGTTTGGGAAAACTGACTTAATGGCTGTTACACTTGCCCAGTCATTAGCCCATAATATTGGTATTATCTCAGACAAAAGAAAGTTAGCAAGTGGTAAGTGTTACTACATGTGTGATTTAGTTGTCTTTAAAATACACTATTTGTAAAATATTTTAGAGCGTGAGATTCTTTGATTCAGTTGCTTGATAGTAAGAATTTAGATGGCAGTAAAAGATAAATAGACAGGACACAAAATGTTGTTATCATAAGTAACACAGGGAAATATTGACATTATAGATGAAAACTATAATATATATGCATATATAATACATATTTAAAGCCATGTAATAGTAAATTCATAACTGAATTTTAAAGGGGGCAAAATAAGTTCAGTTTGGTAATTTTAAATGGTCAAGTGGAGAGTTCTATGCATATAGGTTTCAGCCAGTCTGTTTTATTATGGTTTATTTAAAACATCTCTAAGTATAGCTACAGAGGTAGAACTTCCATGCCAGCATCAGACCTAATAAAAAGCTTCAAAAAATATTGACCTAGGGACTGGGCACAGTGGCTTATGCCTATAATTCCAGCACTTTAGGAGGTCACGGTAGAAAGATCACTTAGGCCCAGGAGTTTGAGACCAGCCTAGGTCTTAATAGCAAGGCCTTCTCTCTACAAAAAGTAAAAACAGTAACTGGGCGTGGTGGTGCATACCTGTAGTCCCAGCTGCTCAGGAGTTTGAGGCAGAAGGATCCCCTGAGCCCAGGAAGTCAAAACTGTGGTGAACTGTGATCATGCCACTGCATTCCAGCCTGAGTGACAGAGTGAGACCTTGACACACACATACACACACACACACAAGTATGGCCCCAGGTAAAATATGCTAGGTTTAGCATCTATGAAGAATTTCTTATCCCAAATAGGTAAAGTTACTTTACCATAAACGGTCAAATACTATATATTTAGAGTAAAATTTTGATTATAGTTATATTTATTTCATTTTAGTAATACATATTATGAATGTGATTTTTATAATAATAAATATTATCATGTCTAGAGCACTCATTATATGCTAGATGATTAAATGCCAGTATTACTTATATCTAATATTAATTTAATCCTAAATATAATTCTACAAAATACCTACTTTTAGCCCCATTTTACAGATAAAGTGACTAGATAAACAAATAAAAGACAATGTCTCCAAAATTACACATACATTAAGTGGCAAACCCAGGTTTTTAAGTCCAGGTATTTCTGATTCTGAAGTTCTTCTGCTTAACCAATATTCTATATTGCCTTCTACCAGAAACCTTGGTACAGAGGCTTTTAAAAATAGACAAGAAATTGTGTGGTGGCCAGTTAGCTCAGTTGGTTAGAGCATGGTGCTTATAAAAATAGACCAAAAAATTGTAATAATTCCCATAAAATCCTATCAAACTGAGATCCTATAATGGTGCCATAAAGTTCTTTACTATTTCATTGGTATTTGATTGTCTTTCACTTAAGCCATTTTAAGTGAATGGTTTAAATATAGCCGTTTGTTAAAATATAAGATTTTTTTAAAAGTAAAAATGATATAATCTTGATAGGGTCAAAGTATATTTTTGTTGTTATATGTTGCATAAAAACTTCAAGTATAAGAAGAAATAGAAATTACGTATTACTTTTTAAAACATATTTAAGAAATAAAGTGAAGACAATGTTTTTAAAGGGGAAATTACTTTAATGCAGTCATGTTCACTTTGTAAGGTATGCGTATTCATTTTCTCTTAGGTGAGTGTAAATGTGAGGACACGTGGTCCGGATGCATAATGGGAGACACTGGGTGAGCCACTTCTATTGGAAAATAACTCACTCTTCTTTTCCCTGCTGTGTTATTGTCTTCTTAGGAATATGGCAGTCAATAACTTGGTGCATGGAACCTGACCACAGGCATTTATGAGAAAATCAGAAGTAAATACTTTTAATGTCTCTGTATATAAAATGTTTTCACAAAATAACCTTTTATTTATGAAAGCAGTTGATATCAATTAAGTTAGTAGACCTCAGAGATTTTTTTTAAAGCCTTGAATTTAGGCTGGAAATGCAAGAAATGAAGAACCACTTTGTTTTTGATGACTTGCCTGCTAATTCCTTTACCTTTTATCTCCTCGAATTCTAATTAAATTAGATAAATGGTAGTGTGCTGGTAAGTTGACTCTCAAAAACAAAAATTAAAAAACAGCCTGGATTTGGAGCTTTCTATATTACCATGGTGTAAATACTCCCACAATGCCTGATTTTTGGCCATCATGGATGGCTTCACAGTATATCACTGAACAAGGAGTTAGGAAGTTAAGTGTACAATTTGCTATCCTGAGAATAGTTTTCATTTTTATACTGGTCTATCTTTCACACACCATAATTCCTACCCTTTTAAAATTGTTTCCAAATAAATTTTACAATTATTCCTTTTACTCCAAGCTTATCACTACTGGCCCTGCTTTAAACTTTGATCATCTTGTGCTGTTATTATTTCAGTAACATTCCAAATACTCAGACAGCTTTCAGGCTCTATCTCTCCCCTCCTGAGCCCACTTTCATCATCGTTAAAAAAGGGATAAGGAATCAGTGAACACTTGTTTACACATTATCCAGCTTAAAAAAAGGAAAATACTGCCTCCTTGGTTAAATCCCCTTGTATTCTCCCTTATTGATCCCCAGCCCCAGCCAAGATAGCTGCTGCCTTGGATTTGCTGCATATCATTCACATGTCTTTCTTTAGACTTGTGCTGTTTATATGCATATGTGTTGGAGCAGAATTTAGCATTGCCTTGCATGTTTTCAATTTATATGAAGGGTGTCATAATATGTGTTCTTCTGTGACTTGCTTTTTCTTGACCAACATGATATTTGTGAGATTTATTCATCCTGTTAATACATAGCTCTTGTTCATTAAATGCCATTTTCTGACTCAGAACTTTTGTGAGTTTCTGTTGTCTAAAGAATAAGGTTCAAATCCCTTACTCCAGTATTTAGATGTTCATAATCGTTCTTCATCCTCATTTGCAATTTAATTTTCCCTTCCTATTCATGATTGGTTTGCTTACCATAATTGCACATGCGTTTCCACCTTTTTTTTCATTTGCTAACCATAATCCTACATAGATTTTCAGCTTCTCAAAATTTTGCTTATCATAATAGTGCATAAATTTCCAACTTATTTTGATTTCCTCTATAGTTTCTCTTCATCTGGAATAACTTTCCTCTTATTCTCTATCTAACCACTTTTCTAACTATCTGAGATTTATTATAATTTCAACCCTTGCATTATAATTTAATTCTATATGAACTTATGCTTCCTCTTACCAATTAGTTTTACATTTTTGAGGGGTTACGTATTATACTAATTTATATTTCAGACCTCACACAATAATCCTTGTACAGACTTGATTTTTAATAAATCTCTATCGATGGCATTTGGATTTTGACTTGCAGATGTATGTATAACAAAGAAAATAAATGATAGAGGTAATATATATGCAAACAGTTTTTTACAATATTTTTCAAAATAGCTTTGGACCTTTTTTAGTAATGAAAGGAAATTATAAAAGTCCTTGTTCTGTAGTTGTAGTTTTTCTTTTCTTATTTATTTATTTAGTCAGAGTCTTACTCTGTCACCCTGGCTGTAGTGCATTGGCACGATCACGGCTTACCACAGACTCCTGGGTTCAGACAATCTTACTACCTAAACTTCCATAGTAGCTGAAGCTATAGATGCATGCCACCATGCCCGGCTAATTTTTTTATATTTTGTAGAGACGTGATCTTGCTATGCTGCCTAATCCCAGCTCGAACTCCTGAGCTCAGGCAGCCTTCCCACCTCTGCCTCCCAAAGTGTTGGGATTATAGATGTGAGATACCGTGCCCAGCCCAGTTTTTCAACAATTAATAAATTTTATGCTAGAAGTTCTTGTCTTTTAAAAGTGATTTTGTTTGTTGTATTTCATTCTTCTGTTTAATTAAAAAATTTTGTAGATAATCTGCATAGCACTAGGCATAATGTACAGTGAAATCAAATGACTATCTTTAGATATGTAGAGCTGTGTGCATTAGAACTCTCCTTATGTTAAATAGATGCATGCAAGAGAAAAGCCCTTTGTAGAAACATTCTCTGATATTATACTATCATTTGATCCGAATATCACCTAACAGCAGTCATTATGGACATATGTTCCCATGGGTACATTCCCTTCTATTTCAACTTTCTGAAGTTCCTCTGAACTGCTAAATGTTGGAAAGCATGGTTGAAATGAATGTACACGGTTTTTGCAGGGTATTGGGAGAGACTTTAAAAAACTATTCTTTTTTTTTTTTTTTGCTTTTTATCAAAGTTCAATATGAAACAATTTTTGAAAAATATAGAAAATAAAATTTTTATCACTGCTTTTCTTCAGTGGTAGCCATGATATTAAAATACTGCTGTATTTTAATCCAGTATTTTTATTATTGTTTTATAAAGTTGGTTCCTACTGGATATGTAATTGTTTATTCATTTTTTCACTTAGCACTACAAAGTCAGCATTTTTCTGAATCTATTCTTCGACACTGTTTATTAATAACTACATAGTATTCTATTTATTTATATATCACAGTTTAGGTAACAGTTCTCTTACTGTTGAGCATTTAGGTTACATCTTTGTGCACATAGTTAATTATTTCCTCAAGAAAAATTTTTATAAGTAGTATGACTGGAGATGTAAGAGTGTGCTCATTTTGAAGATTCTTAATGCATATTGCCAAATTGTTCTCTAAACTTTAAGTTTCTTTTTCCATTGACTTTTTCTTACTTTTTTGGAATGCATTTTGTTTTTGACTCAGAGTCTCACTCTGTGGCCCAGGCTGGAGTATACAACGATCATGGCTCATGGTAGCCTTGACCTCCTGGGCTGGATCCTTCCATGTCAGCATCCCATGATACTACAGATGCACATCATCATGCCCAGCTAATTTTTATTTTTTATTTTTTTGTAGAAACGAGGTCTTGCTCTATTGCCCAGGCTGGTCTTGAATTCCTGGGCTCAAACAATTTGCCACCTCAGCCTCCCAAAGTGCTGGGATTACAGGTGTGAGCCATTGCACCTGGCCTGGAATACATTTTTTTTTTAAATCTCAAACTTGAAAAGTCACAAGATTAGTTACAAAGAATGTTATTGTCCGGCCGGGCACGGTGGCTCAAGCCTATAATCCCAGCACTTCGGGAGGCTGAGGCAAGAGGATTGCCTGAGCTCAGGGGTTCAAGATCAGCCTGGGCAACTTGGTGAGACCTTGTCTCTATAATAAATCAAAAAATAAGCCGGGCATGGTAGTGCATGCCTGTGGTTCCAGCTACTTGGAAGGCTAAGGTGGAAGGATTGCCTGAACCTGGCAGGTCAAGGCTGTGGTGGCCATGAGTGTGCCACTGCACTCCAGCCTGGGCGACAGAGTGAGACTCCAACACACATACACACAAAGTCCTTTGTATCATAAGTTTCTTCCTGTAATTCCCAAACATCTTAGTGTGCATTTTTTACAAGCATGTATCTCCTACACAACCACAATACAATGAGTATAATTATCTAATTCTTAGCTCTCGTTCAAGATTGTCCCTGTGTTTCAATATGCCATCTATAGCAAAAGGTTTAGGATAAGGCATCACATTTCACTTTTATGTCTCTTTAGCTTCCTTCATTCTGAAATAGTACCTGTCTTTCTTTGACTTTCATGACCTGACACATTTATAGACTGTAGGTCAGGTATCTTGTAGCATGATCTGCAGTTTGGATTCTAGCCTAGTTTTAATATTTAGGAAAGACTCATTATGAATTAATTTTTTTTCTCACTTTTCTTGCTTTAAGTTACAGGTACTGTATGGTGTGTGGGTTTCCTTTCAAAGAATATTCAAATCATGGTTAGTCACCAAGTGAAGAGTTTTTAAAATGTTGATTGAATAAAACTGTGAATTGAGTATAAATGTTGTACTTAAGTGAAATTTATTCTTTCATTTTAAAGAATAATGTACGATTTTAACAATGTTCAATTTCAATGGTAATTCACAATCAAGGGAGACAAGTTGTACGTGGCTGTTGATTTTCTTCTCTCTTACAGCTATTATCTTCCTAAAAAGTTCACCCAGTGTAGTATTGAAGAGTATCATGATTTTCTGAATAGTGGAGGTGGTGCCTGTCTTTTCAACAAACCTTCTAAGGTAATGTGTGATCATGAGTTATTAATTGTTAATCTTTCTGAAATATTATAAACACATTTTAAGCTATCACATATTATTGTTATTATTAATTTTTTTTTTTTTTTTGAGTAGAGGTCTCACTCTGTTTTCCAGGCTGGAGTGCAGTGGCATGCTCATGGCCACCGCACCCTTGACCTGCTGGGGTCAGGTGATTCTTCTGCCTCAGCCTTCCAAGTAGCTGGGACTACTGGTATATGCTACCGCTCCCAGCTAATTTATTGAATTATTGTAGAGATGAGGTCTTGCCATATTGTCAGGCTGGTCTTGAACTCCTGGGCTCAGACAGTCCTCTCCTCTCAGCTTCCCAAAGTCCTGGTCTATTATATCTTATACAAGAGAGCTTTTCAACTTGGCCTATATGTTCATATTCTAGATATGCTAAATATCTTCATTTTAAAAGTCAGCTTTAATGGTGGGCATTTGGGACTGTTCTGCTAAGACTAGAAAGCAAGTAGAAATGAGAGCATTTACTGTCTGAAAAATTTCCATTTTCTTTTTATATAGCCAAATGATGATTCAGTTAGCTTATAAAAATGGTTTTTTACTTTGCTTTTTCATTTTCTTGGTGCTTTTTTTTTTTCTTGGATACCTAATCACAATTCATACAGGTAGAAAGGGGAGTGGTAGAATGAAGGATGAATGGTGTAATTAAAATTACAAGTGCTTTTGAACTTGAAAACCAAGTCTTCTTAGAGCAGAAATGGAGAAAGGCTTTCTGTACTTGGACTTTGTCATAGGCTTTTACAACTTACAGAGTATCCTCCAACTACTGACTAGAAAGTAGGACTTCCTCCTGCATTTTGAAGACTTTGCTTGTTTAAAAAAATGATTTGTCCTTGTTAATTATGTAAACTATGAAATGCTCCTGTGTGCCACAGTAATATGCAAAATTACCTTCATAATCATTTACTTGGTTTTATTCTCTGTTCATCCCAGTAAAATTTAGAAAATGTATAACATTGCATTAAAAAGCAAATTGGTAATTTTAAGACTTTCAAAAAGCTTTGGAAGAGATATTTGAAGTATATCACTACTGCCATAAATGTTGAACAATTCAAGTAATTTTACCAAATAATTATTCTAAACCCAGACTAAGACATAAGTATATTTTTCATCTGGATTAGTTTCTTTTTTGACTTTTTTTCATTCATTATGATCACTTTCAATTGAAAATGAAGTATAGAGAAGAACTGATTCTTTTGTAAGAGAAGAGGGAATATTTGAAATTAGATGGGGTGTTTTTGTTTATTTTGTTTTGTTTGTTTCCTTTAGTTAAGTATGAAGGTGTGTTTGTATGTGTTTATGTGTGTGTGTGTGTGTGTGTGTGTGTCCCTGTCTGTTTGCAGTTGTATATATAATTCCATTCTATAATATGTAAACTTTGATTAAGTTTTGAATGATTATTACATATCTGGTACATAGCAATTATTTAATGTTTACTAATTTTGCCTATCCCCATAGGATAAATTCGCCAAAAGATAATAAGATGGATGGAGAGTTAAAAAATAAAGCAAGATCTGTTATGGTGACTCACACCTGTTATCCCAGCACTTTGGGAGGCTGAGGCATGAGAATTGCTTGGGCCCAGGAGTTTGAGATCAGCCTAAGCATAGTGAGACCTTGTCTCTACAAGATATAAAAAAAATTAGCCAGGTGTGGTGACTCATGCCTGTAGTTCCAGCTACTCCAGAGGCTGAGGCAGGAGAATCACCTGAACCCAGAAAGTTGGGGCTATGGTGACCCATGATCCTGCCATTCTACTCCAGCCTGGGTGACACAGTGAGTCACTGAGTCAAAAAGAACAGACCTAAAATGTACTTTTGGACAGGTGAAAAATTGCTTCAATTTCTGAGGCAAAATTATTGTTCTCTGCAAAGCTATGTTACATATGATAGGAACTGTGTTTTATATTAAGTAGATCAATGGATACATTCATTTTTGTGATGTTTTTCTCTTGTCTGTGAAATAATTTTCTGTTTCAGGAGGAGATATAGTTAATAAAGGACTTTCCACAGATTATCAAACTTGATCTTCACAATTATTTTGTGATATAGATGGACATCTAATATTTTTATTTCTGTTTTGGATATGATATTAAAGTCTCTGAGATGTTAGTTTGCCCAAGATAAGCAGTTAAGCCAAGATTTTAATCTAGATATTCTGGCTCCAAATCCCTTGTTTCCTGTTTGAAATGAAATTTCAAGAGTCAGTCTGGCTTGGCTTTAGTCAATGGCTAGATTGTCTTTCATTTGGGTGATATTTACCAGACCTATGTGGTATGTATGCTATAAATGTAAATACATATGTAAAGCTGTATGCCATGTATATTAAATATAAAATGGCAACAGAACTTCTGTTGTAAAATTCCAAGTTCTAAAGTCATGCTTTCTAGTTTAGGAAAATAAAAATATATTTTGAAATGACTGGCAGGAATGCCAGCTATTTATAGGTGTTGCACGTATGATCTCTCGAAAACTTTGATGTTTATTTTTCTATATTTTAGTTCCCTTTCTGATTTTCCTCCCACAGCTTCTCGATCCTCCTGAGTGTGGCAATGGCTTCATTGAAACTGGAGAGGAGTGTGACTGTGGGACCACAGCTGTAAGTCTCTGATTGTTTTGATGATTTTTTTTTTTTAGGTAGTTCAAGGCCATTCCAGGTCCACACACTAAGACTTACAGAGCAAGTGTCATACCTGGAAATTTTCTAGGTTTTGTGTAAGAAATATTATTATTGTGAATTTATAAAAAGTATATTGGTATTTTTAGGATTAGGGCACCATTTTCTGATATTTAGCAAATGTTTATATTTCTTAGGAATGTGTCCTTGAAGGAGCAGAGTGTTGTAAGAAATGCACCTTGACTCAAGACTCTCAATGCAGTGATGGTCTTTGTTGTAAAAAGTGCAAGGTAAATACATGTTGATTAATGATCATTTGACAGAAAAAAAGGACAAATTTTATTAAATCATTAAGGTTAGGTAAATATAATCTGATAACAATAGTAGTATCTAACATATATTAAGTGACCAGGTGCCAGGCGCTTTACAGTATCCTTACAAAATCTTGTGAGGTGTAGTTGCTATTATTATTCCCCTCTAACAGATGAGAGCACCGTGGCTTGTAATAGTTAAGTACTTTGCCCAAGGTCTTACACCAAGTATGTCAGGGAGCTATGGCCTACACCTTGCTCATCCCCAGAGGCTGTTGTCTCCATATTGTGTACACATTAACTTTGTGTGCATGTTAAATTAAGCAAGTGTTACTAATCTTTGAATGATATTTACCTTTCTTTGTATAGCCAAGGGGATGTTTAGTAGATTTTTCTTTTCTTGTTATTCAGGTTGGTATATCGCTTGCATTAACTATTGAGGGAACAACGGGAATACCTTTGGACATGATAATACTTTACATGTATTATTGTGCATGCAAGTTTAGAATGCATCTTTACATATTTCATCTGTTTTCATCCTCCCAACACATCCTTATACCTGTCTCCAAATATTTAAGCCTTTACATCAAGACTAACAGTTAAATGGAGCTTACCTTTACTAAAGAAATCTAATTCTTTTTTCTCTTCCCATATAAAATCTGGCATAATATTCTACATTATTTCTGAGGTTTAATATCTCTCTCTCTCTCCAATCTAGACAGTTCATGGAGTAGAGCCAGGTCATTTATTAGTGTAGGTTCTCAGAAAATATTTGTTGAATGACTGAAAAAATAGCACAGCATTCTCTTATTGATGATTTGCTGATTAGTAACTTTAGTCTAATGAGTAAAAAGAGGGCGGAATATGAAACTATTATAGTAAGTATCTTTTGTGTACCAGAGATTGTGCTAAGTACTTTTAATTTATATCATCCTATATCTGTATTTCCATTTGGCTAGATAATAATTCTTTTTTGTAAAGATGTGTCTTGTGCACTGTAGAATATTTGGCAGTATCCCTGGATTCTGCTCATTAGGTGCTAGCAACATCCCTCCCAGTTGTGATAACTAAAAATGTTTCCAGATATTATCAGACATCCCCTCAGATTGAGACCATTGATTGAGACCACTGTTTTAGATAATGCTCACGAGCATACTTTTAGGATAGGCATTATTATCTTGATGTTTACAGTTAAGTGATCCCAGTCTCGGGAAGTTAAATAACGAGCATAGGCTCACTTAGCTAGTAAGGAATGGATGTGCAGTTTCACCACAGTTCTGCTGGCAGCAGTGCCTGTCATTTCCACTCTACCACTTTGTCTCCTGGCAGCTTTTAGAGACAAGCAGGCACTGGCAGAGGTCTCTGAAAGCACTCTGTAAAAAGGCAGATTAAACTAATGTGAAATAGACATTCTTTCATTTGGCTATCACATCTGTTTATCCTGTCAGCTTCTCCTACTGCCATAACAAGGGATCTTGAATCACTTATCTTATTCCTTGATGTTTTAAGTCTGCCAATCTATAAATGCATTTTTGTTTTTTAGAGTTGTAGTCTCACTCTATCACCCAGACTAGAGTGCAGTGGTATGATCACGGCTCAGCACACCCTCAACCTCCTGGGCTCAGGCGGTCCTTCTGCCCCAGCCTCCCAAGTAACTGGGACTACAGGCACATGCCACCACGCCCAGCTAACTTTTTTATTTCTTGTAGATACGAGATCTCACTATGTTGCCCAGGCTGATCTCAAACAAGCGATCCTCCTACCTTGGTCTCCCAAAGTGCTGGGATTGCAGATGTGAGCTACCATGCCTGGCCTATAAATACATTTAATTATACCTTTTTTCCCTTTGATCTATAAAATAGGGCTCTCTGTGATATAGTCATTTCAAGGAACAAATACAAAATCACAAAATTAAAATACATAAAACAGAATGGCATGATTAACTGCTGTTCCTCAAAATGAGTTACAGCTGTACCAGTCAAGTAAGATCTTTTACCACTTTCTCTAGTGTGCGCACTTTCACTCTCACCCCCCACTCTAGTCTCCTAGGGGAGTCAGAGGCAGGTTAATGAATAGACGAGAGGGATAGAAGAACAAGATGAGAAATGGTGTGTAGCTCTTTTTTTTTTTTTTTTTTTTTAACAGAGGTGGGGTTTTGCTATGTTGCCCGGGCTGGTCTTAAACTACTGGGCTCCAGCAATCCTTCTGCCTTGGTCTCCCAAAGTGATGGGATTACAGATGTGAATTACCAGGAGATATATATATAATATATATATATATTATATATATAATATATATAAACATATGCTTATAATAATGTGTTTATAAGCCAGGAGTTGTTAAATGTTTTCTGTAAAAGGCCAGATAGTAAATAATTTAGGCTTTGTAGGTCGAAAAGTCTCTGTTGCAGTTATGCCTTTGAAAGCAACCATCAAAAATATAGAAACAAATGGGCATGGCTGTGTTCCAATAAAACTTTCTTATAAAGATAAGCAGCCTGCCAGATTTGGTCCTCAGGCCATCATTTGCAGACTCAGTCTGTAAAATAGTGCTTGTTTACTTGTTTATTATTTTTCTTCCATTACAATGTCAGTTACAGTAGGGTAAGAATTTTGGTATTTTTGTTTATTGCTGTATCCCAGCACTTACTGCACATCCTCCCTCAATATGCTTTCTTTCAGAAGTTTCTTGAAAGTTTTTGAACATTAATACTCTCCTTTAAACTCTACCCCAAATCTGTCCATATTTTTACCCCAGATATTCTAAAATTGTGGCTTAGTTCAATCCCAAGGAAGCAGAGCACCAGAACA
Organism: Tarsius wallacei; assembly: GCA_963574415.1. NCBI lineage: Eukaryota > Metazoa > Chordata > Mammalia > Primates > Tarsiidae > Tarsius > Tarsius wallacei. The sequence continues at coordinate 50,718 of CAUYQG010288966.1, forward strand.
TGTAATTAAATTAACTCGCCTATTTCCTTATTTTTATGGCACATTTACTGCCTTTAAAAAATTCAAGTTCCTTGTGAACAGGATTCTTGTGTTCTGTTCTCCACTGAGATTGAGTGGGTAGAACAGTGCTTGGCACACTGTAAGTGCTTAGTAAGTGCTTGATGAATGGATGAATGAACACAAATTTTGCTTAGATCTTCTCAAAAATAAGTGTTGAAATCCTGATTGGAGTTGGCAGTGGGCTGTGCATGTTCTAGGAACAGCAGGAGATTCAAATGCCTGCAGGGTTCTAAGCAGGGAGAGAAAATGAGGTTTATACAGAAAGTGGGGGCAGATGAATATTATGTACCTTTGTGAGAGCAGAGACAAACGTATTTAAGAATTCAGCCTTAAATGCTAACATTCTGGAGAGAGAAGAAAGAACGATTGAAAAGGGAAGGGGAAGTATGATCACCATGTATTTCTGTTCTGTTGTGCTATAATGAGTACTCTTGCAATTTATGAATCTAGTGAGATTAAAAATTTGTTTGTACAACTCCCACACTTACAAGAAGTATTTGAGGTGGTTGAAAACAGAAAAACAACAACAACAAAAACCTCCTACATACGGATCTAAATAGTAGAAACATTGAAAAGAATAAAAGGCTAATATTTAGATCTATGTAATAATGAGGCAGGGGAGAAAAAAAGAAGGGAAAGTATGGGAGGAAATAGCTTTGCCAGAAAATATAACTTTTGTGATTCAACCCAAAATGCAACTTCCAAATTTTGGCAGATAAGGTAAAAAAGAATAAAAGATTACTAGAAGCTAGTATGGGGATGTGCCATCAAGCAATGACTGATGTTAGCAGGATATTGTAAGGCTTATGTGTGATGACTATGGAAGTTACTTCATATACAAGAAACTCTCTTAAAACTATCAGAATTTTATTCAGTAACTGTGGTTTCACAGACTGCCATTGTAAAATAGTTTCAGGGATTTCTAATCAAACAATTTTCGTTTTGCTTTTTTTAAAAGATGATATCATAAGAGACTTTTTTCCTTCCACGGTTTTACACATTGATTTTGTTAATTTTAGTTTCAGCCTATGGGCACTGTGTGCCGAGAAGCAGTAAATGATTGTGATATTCGTGAAACATGCTCAGGAAATTCAAGCCAGGTAATTTACAAAGTAATTACTCTAAACCCTACAGGAAAAAGTGGCAGTATCTTTAGCGCATTGATCCCAAGGAGAAATGTCAGTGGACAAGATGATCATGTTTCTCTTTCATATCACTTCTCACTCTATTTTTTATGAATTTAAGTTTCAGTCATCGAAGCTTACGCAGATGTTCAGTGTAATTTTGTCTTAATGTTGAACTAACCTAAGACGCTTTAACTATTTTGTTTTTGTTTTAAGTAGGTAATACAAAACATTTCCTTCCTTCCCTCCCTCCCTTCCTCTCTCCCTTCTTTTGAGACCCAGTCTTGCTTTGTCATCCAGGATGGAGTGCAGTGGCGCAGTCATGACTCACTGCAGTCTCAACCTCCTGCTCAAGTGATCCTTCCACTTCAGCCTTTCAAGTAGCTATGAATACAGGCACCGCACCCACCACCACACCTGGCTAAATTTTTATTTTTATAAAGATGGGCTCTCACTGTGTTGCCCAGGCTGGTCTCAAACTCCTCAAGCAAGCCTCTTAAAGTGCTGGGATTACAGGCATGAGCCACTACACCTCGGCGCAGGTCATTTTCTTTTTATCTACTTAGTGAAGGACTCTTGTCTCTTCAACTGGGTGAAACAGGAGTCAGCTGAGACAGAGAGACCCACAGAACATTGGGTTCTTAGAGAGGACTCTTCTTCTGGACTCTTACTTGAGATAGCTTGTGTCTCCTCAGCCATTAATAGCTGCTGCTGAATTTGATAGCATTTAATTGTAGACAGACAAGCTGGAAGATTGAATAAACTTAGGTGAGGCTTCACAGATTTCAAAATGGTTAGCATAAATACAGGCAGGCAGTCATTGTTTTACGTGGTAATGCTGAACCTTAAAAATGACTGTGCACTCTAAGACAATATAAAGTGGTCTTAGTAATCAAAAGAAAATATTGTAGTTGTTCTGTGATCACTAAAAAATGTTGTCAAAATGACCAGGCATGGTGGCTTATGCCTGTAATCCCATCACTTTGGGAAGCCAAGATGGAAGAATTGCTTGAACTCAGGAGTTCGCGATCAGCCTAGGCAACATAGTGATCCCTTGTCTATTCAAAAATAATAAAAAATTAGCCAAGCATAGTGACATGTACCTGTAGTCCCAACTACTCGGGAGGTTGAGTTGGAAGGATCACCTGAGCCCAGGAGTTTGAGGCTGCAGTGAATCATGATTGTGCCACTGTACTCCAGCCTGGGTGACAGAATGAGACCTGACACATATACACACACACACACACACACACACACACACACACACACACACACATACACACAAAAGCCATTACACATAACACTATTAAAAACTTTCTTAGTGGTTTTAAATGCAAAGGGAAATAAAATAATAAATTAAAATATTTACTTAGCATACTGTAAATTAAAACAGAAACGTTGAGAAATAAAGTATTTTATTTCTTTGTATAAAACTTGTCAGTAGTTTGAACTATCTTGTCTTCTTCTTGTCATAAACCTTGTGATGCAGAGTAAGTGTTTTTTCTATACCTTGTTGAATTGTCACATGCCTTCTAAGTTTGGATCAGCTTTCAACTTGTATTCTTTGTGCTTTCAATGTCATAAGATATCAGTGGGAGATGTAAAGATGTAAATGTGAAGTTTATTGCCAGCATCACCTCTTCTGGGACATCTTTACCCACTATGTCACCATCATCTCATTCACTGATGTTGTTAAGGCTTTCTTCACCAGGGTCCTCTGGCTGCATGTCTAGAGGCTCTTGAGTAGCAGTCTCTGTGTTCCCATGGTCAGCTGTTTTTTTCCAATGACTTCATTTACATTCAATTCCCATTTCACTTCTGGTGTCATCACTTTCATTTTTTTGCTGCACTTCCATCTTTGTTGGCTAGTTGCCTCTTCTGATCACCCATTTAAAGAGAAATCACACAGTATCACCAGAAGACAAAGAGGCAACACAATTACTTGCTTCGCCATTTGTGTATGAGTTGAATAAACGGGTAATGACCCTTCACTTGACCAACTTTGAAAGAAGGGACAAGATGGGTTACTCATCATGACGGGTAACCCATCATGACGGGCATCTGTTATTTGCCTCAGGATCATTGACTGAAGGCTGGAGCAAAGTTTGTGCTTTATGCAATTACTCATAGCAATATACTATGGTAACTGAAACTAGAGTCATGTTGTTGAAGGATTGGTGTTATTTAACAAAATCGTAGAAACAGAAATTCATGCATATGAGAGCTGTGCAGAGTAAGGACTGCTTACATATTTTTTTTTCTCCAGAGAAGGGGAATATAATAGTGGCATACCTACATTGACCATTAAAAATGATTTATTTTAAAAGAAGTCACCTTAAGAAATTTAAGATCTTTCATGTGCAAATGTTTTTCCTTTCTTCCTATTTTCTAAGCTAACTCCTAGAGGTGATGAGGATTTAATGAATGATTGCCTCTAAGTCTCCCAGGCAGAAAGTAATTTAGAGCAACTTCTTTGTAATGTGATTATAAATAAGTAGAAATGTTAAAATAATCCAAACATGATGTATGGACAAAGATGCTTTTGCTACATTCGTTGTAAATGCATAAATTAATTGGATATAATTAGAAGTGATTGTTGTTGCACAATGTTAGCCCAGTGCAGTGTGTTATAGCCGTTAAAAGTGGTACCGACAAAAAAGTTCATGATAACATGAGGAAATTTGTATGATGAAAGTAGAGGAAAGAAGCAGAACATAAAATATTATGTATAATTTGCTCATACTTGTGTTTAAAAATACCCATTTTTATAGAAAAAGGTGGAGAGAAAATGTACCCGTATATAAAATATAACTGCCTTTAGGTGGTGTCTTTCATTTCTTTTCTGCTTTTTACATTTTCCAATTTTCTTCAGGTGACTCTATAATTACTATATAATAACAGAAAAACCATGTAACAAAATTAAAAATTACTGTCTGTATCCACACAAGAAAGCTTTGTAATTTTCTAGAATTGCTGCAAGGAAAAAATGGGGTTATAATGCATGTCTTCTTTTAACATTCTCAAAATAGACTTCTACTTCAGAGTCATTATTTTGAGTGTCAGGGCTATGTTGCTTCTCATGGCAAAAAAGGAGGAAACTGTAGTTGTGCTTTATCTATGTGGGCATACGCCTTGCTTTTGTTTTATGCCCTTTTTCTTGCTTTGAGGAATAGTGTGTCTATATGAAGCCGGATACTCTTAAATGTATCTTTAGCTGAGTCTGTTGCACTCAGTTCTTTTTATTTACTGCTGTGTAATCAACTGTTTTTGCCTCTGGTAGATTTTTAGGGGAAAGTGCACCAATTGTTGTATTTCATCTTGCTTTCTTTTGAACTTTGTTTTTATTTTTGGATGTTTTGGGGCTAGCCATATTATTGGACGTGATTTTAAAACTGAAAACGTTATTGAGGTTAGCTTAGCCTGATATTTTTCTCTGCTCTATTCACAATTTGTTCTCTTTTTCTAGTGTGCCCCTAATATTCATAAAATGGATGGATATTCCTGTGATGGTGTTCAGGTGGGTCACTTCATTTTTACCTGAAATTTTCACATGTACTAGCATGAAAGTACTGAAATCTCATCAAAATAGGAAGGTCAATTTAAGTGTCTTATAATTAATTCTGAAGAGAAAAGACCTTTATTATTTTTCCCAATCTTAGTTTCGTTTTCACTTACCTGACATAAGCAGAAATTACCTCATTAATGGGTATTTGCTTTTCCATTTTAGGGAATTTGCTTTGGAGGAAGATGTAAAACCAGGGATAGACAATGCAAATACGTCTGGGGGCAAAGTAAGTAAATAGTCTGGCTTTATCATTTTTAAAGTATGAGATCAGGCAGATTTCTCGAGGACGTGTGTGCTGTAAGTACATTTTTGAGTACTTTATAAGTGGGTGATCCTCAAAGTTACTGCAGGTCTTAGCAGGGGCACATTTCTGGAAGTCAGAGTAAGGCACCTCCTTTGAGAAGACACAACTCCACACATCTTGGCTAGTTGGCAGTGTCTGTAGATGAAACAGAAGGTGCCTTTGCTGCCAGGCAGGCGAAGCCCATGCCAGACGCACAGCTTGGTAGAGCAAAACTACATTTCAGCTCCACACATGCTTTCCTCAGCTGAGTGCCTGTAAGCAAAACCTGGGCAACCATATGGGGTGGACATGGACCCTGGACAGGGCATCCTTGACTTAGAACTGCAGGATGCTAGAGTCATTTTTTTTCTCCTTTACTGTCTTTGTTAAACTCTAGCTGGCTTTTCTAGTTATAGGTGACCTTCTGCTGAGGTTGCTTTCCTGTAGCAGAAAGAAATTTTGATATTATTACCTTCAAAGTTTGTCATATTTTCATAGAAAAATATATAACATTTATATTTAAATCACATTATTTAAATTATATTTTATTTACATTTATATTTAAATGCTGAGCAATATATTGTTTTCCAGAAATACTACTGGCTCAAACTTTTGAGAGCAGTTTTTGTTCTAAATTCTTTCAAAAGACAATCTGTATTAGAAAAATAGCTATTAAAATAATGATAATTCTTAATTGTCATAGGTAGTGACTATAATCCTTTTAGGAGGGTAAGTGTATGCTTTCTTTCAACAACTAGAAACATTGGGATGGGGAAAAATTTAGTTATGCAGGTTTGACTCTGAACAAATATATAATTTTTGTTTCCTCCACTTGAACAAAAAGTAGCTGGTAACAAGAAATAGGGAAAGAAACTACTGACATAATGTAGTTTATGCACACATACAGATACACACACATGCACACAAACAAACACACAAACCAACACTTGTCTTTTGACTGGTTGCTAAAGTCATTTTGTTTTAATTCTTAGATAACTGTATCAACCAACCCTGGCTTCAGAAAAGATAAAAACCTGAAAAGGATGCTAATATACCTTAAAATGTTATTTGATTCTCAGAAATTTAGCATGAATTCAAGCCTGTTTAATAGGAAAATAAAATTGTTTTTGATACTGTTATAAATTAATGAGCAAGGTAAAATTATACCACTGATTCTTAAATCTAATTATAGTTTGTAACTATTTCAATAAAGTTGATTTGATTTATTTAAATTATTTAAATATGAATTATAAAAAGATATTTATGCATTATATTTGGCACTGAGATTAAAGCATGGGATATTTATTTAAGGAACCATTTGGTATAATCTTTTCCTAATTGTTGACTAAATTCTAAGGAGTGTTGTTCTTGCAGTCTATAGCCTGAATCCCAACAGAGATCTAAATACATTTATTATCTAAATTTCAAATGAGCATTCATGTAAACTTACCTGAGTCATGGATGTTTATGATATAGGAGAACTCTTGTGAATCACAGGAACAATTTTTGGAATTGATAACACTGTAGTAAAGAAGAGTCTTTAAATTGTAATTTTCATTTTCTGCAAACATTTTGAGCAGTCATGTTACCTCACTGATAGAAAATTTTATTCTGCTTCAGAGGTGACGGCGTCAGACAAATACTGCTATGAGAAACTGAATATTGAAGGGACTGAGAAGGGTAACTGTGGGAAAGACAAAGACACGTGGATACAGTGCAACAAACGGTAAGGTGGAGAAGTCAGCCCAGAATTCATCCGTCAGTCAATTACAAATGTAATTTCTTGAGTGACCAGGAAGTTCCTGTTTTCTGCATCCCATCAAGTATGCTCTTGACTACTCACCTCACCTCTTCCCAGACAGAGTTCCAGCATCACCTATGCAGAGGGTTTCCAAATCTTGATGTGTATCCTCACCTCCCTCCCAAGTCCCAGGTCACACTTGCAGCTGCCTCAGGCTTTCTTACCTACTAGACACCTTCCAGCATCTCAGAAGCAAAAGAAGTTAAAGGCACCAGAATATGTACTCAGTGCTGTTGAATTGAATTAATTGGCTCTAACTTTTCCAACCACCTCCTTTCTTAGCCAAGCGTCTCAAGATTTCATTGTCTTTCTGTTTAGATGCTTCAGAGCGATCCTTGACTCTGCCTTCTCTCTGCGTTTTGTTTTTTTTTTTTTTTTGAGTTTGAGTATCACTCTGTCGCCCAGACTGGAGTGCAGTGGCCATTCCCAGCCACCGCAGCCTCGAACTGCTGGGCTTCGGCGATCCTTCCGCCTCAGCCTTCCAAGTAGCTGGAACTACAGGCGCGTGCTACCACACCCGGCTAATTTTTTTGATTTATTGTAGAGATGAGGTCTTGCTTGCCCAGGCGGGTCTCGAACCCACGGGCTCAGGCAATCCACTCACCTCAGCCTCCCAAAGGCGCGGGATTACAGGCTGAGTCACCGAGCCCGGCCCCTCTGCATATTGTTCAAATACAAAATCATATCCATTCTTCCCTTTGCTCGCCCATCATTCATGCACTCATTTTCATTTCTATTGCCATTACCCCAACTAAGACCTATATTAATTCTTCAACTGTTATAAAATTCTCTTCATAGTTTTCTATGTTAGCATTCCCTAGCATACTACTATCAAAATAATCTGAATCTTTTTGACAATTCTTTGTTCAAATGTCACTGGTTACACATAGCTCATTAATAGTAAGAATGATACCTAACATTTGTTAAGTGCACACTATCTGCTAAGCACTGTATCATGCTTTATTTACATAAGCCATACCATTTACTCTTTATGATAGTCCTCCCATTTTATAGAGGAAACAGACACATTGAATTAATTTGCCCAAGATCATGTATATAGGATGTAATAATAAGCAGAATTATAATTCAGGCAGTCTGATTTCAGAATTCTTCACTACTTTGGTGAATGCAATAGTCTTGTTTAACAAATAAAATGTAGCCTTAACTTGGCACTGGACCTCTTCTACAATTTGTCCCAACCTACATATTTTGTCTTTTCTTCTCTGTTCTTCCAAGTCTAGCAAAACTTACCATTCCTAATATGTGTATTATGTGTATGCCTATGTTTGTGTTCTTCATATGTATATTATGTGTATGGCTATGTTTATGTTCTTCATTTCTCAGGAAGTATCCTTTCTATCATACTGTCATCCATCAAAAATGTACACATCCTTCAAAGCCCAGCTTGAACAACATTTTCTCTATAAATTATTTCCTGATTTACTCCAGAAATAGGTCATCTTTCCCTTCTCCTCTGAACTCCCTCAGCCCTTTGTACTTGGGCCTCTGTTCCCTATTTTTTTTTTTTTTTTTTTTTTTTTTTAGTTGGTATATAATTGTTTTTCATGGGTAGAAAATGAGCCCAGCACACTGTACCCTTTAAAACGGGGAATAG
>CAUYQG010288971.1:0-15709 GCA_963574415.1 Tarsius wallacei
CAGAGACAAGACCTAACCTCTGGATAGGCTGGTGGCCTAGGTCATCACTTAGTATCTTGGGGGAAGGTCAGGACTTGGACCCTGGGTCCAAAACTCCGGTTTTCGTCTCTGGCGCGGAGGGAGGGCTGACCCGCTGCAGCGCAGGAGCAGGGATCGTCCCTGCACCGGGCCTCGCCCTTGAAGGCCTCTACAGCCTCCGCAGAGGGTCCTGGGACTCCCCGGGCTCGCCGGCGTGCCCTGCCACCCGCCGGACCTGAGAAACTCGTGCGCCTCGGTTCTGGCGATTTGGTCGGTTGCCCCCTATCGGCCAAGCGTGGACTTGGCATTTCGTCTAAACCAAAGATTCAGCCTCAGGGTGGGGCCGTGGGGGGACAGCCTGGGGCCAGAACAGGAATCCCAGCCTCCTTGGGAAATGGGACTTCGTGGACAACTTCACCTGGATAAGCATCTGTTGTGAGTTAGAGCAACTTTAAATGAATCTAAGCAGTTCATTTTCGTTTTCTTTCTTTTTTTTTTTAGTTGGAGTCTCACTGTCATCCAGGCTGGAGTGCAGAGGCACGTTCACAGTCACCGCAGCCTCGATCTGCTGGATTCAAGTGATCCGCCTCAGCTTTCCAAGTAGCGGGAACTACAGGCACATGACATCATGCCCAGCTAATTTTTTTATTTATTGTAGAGATGAGGTCTCACCAAGTTGCCCAGGCTGGTCTCGAACCCTTGGGCTCAGGCAATCCTCTCGCCTCGGCCTCCCAAAGTGCTGGGATTATAGGCTGAGCCATCGTGCCAGGCCATCAGTTCATTTTCAAAGAGGACCTGAATCACACTCTGATCTCAAAAGTAACTAATGAGTTACAGAAAATATAAATGCAATTAAGCAGTTTAGGCCATTGCCTTGCTAATTTATGTCATGTGTTCTTTGAGCCATGGCCAGGACATGTTTTTTTAGGCTTTGGCCCTTTCCTCTACCTTGGGAAGGCGAATCTTCTCTCTTTGTCTCTCCCCATCCCCCCCCCAGTTACTGTCTAAATAAACTATATTTGCCAATTTATTTTCTGTGCAATTCTTTGCATCTTTCTTAAAAAAAAAATTAAGCAGTTTGTACTAACATTGTCTTATTGTCAATTATATTGACTTATTGTGAGGTGGAGAACATGATCTCAGAAAGGCAAACTAACAAAAGACATCTCAAACTAAATATCTTTTGCAAGTTAGAGCCAATGCAGATAAGTCTTTATAGTATTCCTAATCCCACTTCTGATTGGAAATTAGAACAAATCCTGTCTATGGAAAATCAAGCTCAAAATCACTCATTTAAAATAAAATGTGTGAACTTTTTAAGTGCTGTATACATTTTATATGCGCAAACAAGGTCAGAAAGAGTCACCTTGAAAATACCATCTTAGTGCCTGTTAGAGCAAATTAAGTAGGTTAAATAAAAAGTGTCACATCACATCTACGGTAACTCAAAAGGATCTTATGCTGAATTAATGAAAATGAAGATTAAACAGTTTGTATACAAAAATACAGTGGGTTTGCAAACAAGCTAAACAATCAGACATTCTCCTCTAAAGAAACTTCTAATGGTGAGAAAGTAAATAATAGGAACTGATTTAAATACTTCTAAGCAGTATTAAGGAATGTGTCTTTAACCTAACTTGTTATGAGGAATTAGAATCCATCTAGTCAATACTAAGCATTTTAGGTGAAATCAAACTCAAAATCACTCATTCATTCCAAATGACAGTTCTCATTTCTCCTTAGAGACAATTCACATGTAACAGCTGATATTAAAACAAGTGCAGCCGAGCCCGGAGGCTCACACCTGTAATCCCAGCACTTTGAGAGGTGGAGGCGAGAGAATTGCCTGAGTCCAGGGGTTCGAGAACAGCCTGGGAAACTTGGAGAGACCTCATCTCTACAATAAATCGAAAAAATTAGCCAGGCGTGGTGATGTGCATGTAGTTCCAGCTACTTGGAAGGCTGAGGCAGAAGGATCACATGAGTCCAGCAGGTTGAGGCTGCAGTGACTGTGAGTGTGCCACTGCACTCCTGCCTGGGGGACAGAGTGAGACTCTGATCCAAAAATTTAAAAATATTAAAAAAGTGAAATAGTGAGATAGAGGATATATAAAAGACTTAGGAGCCAAATTACATGAATCTAAGCAATATGGAGAAAATAATCTTATAATCACACATTATTCTCTGAATTTTCTGATTTTATTTTGGTGAATAAATTAGAATGAATCTAAGTAAGGTAACTTCCTTTGGAGAATTACAAAATATATATGAAACTAAGCAGAATAGTTGAAACAGACAGGAAACCACACTTCCAACTAAGGTCCAAGTCCACTTTCAGGAGCCCTTTATATGAAATGTCTCATTGTGAGTTAGAGCATGTTTAGATGTGACTAAACTGTTAGTTCAAACAAATTCAGAATATATCATTTTTCCTGTATTAGTGTGCTCCATGGAAACAGAACTAATAGAATATGTATATGTATCATATGTGTGTATGTATCCATAGATGGAGAGATTTATTAAAAGGAATTGGCTCATGCAATTATGGAGTCTGGCAGGCTGGAGGCCCAGGAGAGCTGATGGGGCAATTTCCGTCCAAAGGCAATCTGCTGAAGAATTTTCCCTTGTTCAAGGGGGCTAGTGGTTGTTTTTGTTTGTTTGTTTGTTTGTTTTTGAGTCAGAATCTCACTCTGTCACCCAGGCTGGAGTACAGTGGCATGCTCACAATCACCATAGCCTCAACCTGCTGGGCTCAGGCGATCCTTCTGCCTCAGCCTTCCAAGTAACTGGAATTACAGGCACCCACCATCACGTCTGGCTAATTTTTTTATTTATTGTAGAGATGAGGTCTCGCCATGTTGCTCAGGCTGGTCTCAAACTCATGGGCTCAGGCAGTCCTTTCTCCTCTGCCTCCCAAAGTGCTGAGATTATAGGCATGAGCCACCATGCCTGGCCTTGGTGTTTTTGTTTTAATTAGTGAAGTGAGGTAAGTATGAGGATGAGTTTCAGAGTCAGTGAGATTGTGACAGTCAGGCTCAAGATTAGGATAAGAGTGAGTGTGAGAGTAAGCCAGAGGTTCATGGTCAGAGTGAAGGTCAGTGTCCGAGTCAGGATTAGGACAAGTATCATAATAATGGTGACATTCAGGGTAAGGGTCATAGGGCGGAGATGAGGGTTAGGTTGGGGTGAGGATGATAATGAGGGTGACAGTGAAGGACATGCTCACAGTGACATTTAGGGTGAGGGTTTGATTTTGAGAGTGAGCTTAAGAGTCAGGGTGAGGGTTAGTGTCAGGATAAGGGTCTCAGGGTGGAGCTATATCTAGTTGTACTGATTATCTGGTTATGTGCACATTTCACTACTTCTCACCAGTTACTCAAACACAATATAAGAAAAATGGGGATTAGTGCACATTTTTTAGATTACTGGCTTACTTACTTACTTGAGTTGGAGTCTCACTCTGTTGCCCAGGCTGGAGTGTAATGGCATGCTCATGGCCACAGGAACCTCAACCTTCTGGTCTCAGGTGATCCTTCCATCAAAGCCTTCCAAGTAACTGGAACTACAGGCGTGTGCCATCATGCCCGGCTTATTTTTTGATTTATTGTAGTGATGAGGTCTCACCAAGTTGCTCAGGCTGGTCTCAGACCCAAGGGCTCAGGCAATCCCCTCACCTCTGGCTCCCAAAGTGCTGGGATTTACAGGCGTGAGTCAGCATGCCCGACATCATTTTTCTATTTTTTAAAAGAAGCAGTGTTTGTGTACACAGGCTAAGACACTTTACTCAATTTTTTATTGCTTGTTAGAATAAACTGAGAAGGAAGCAGATTTATCTGATCAACAAAGGTAAGGAACACCCTTCATCAAACCATACTTAGAGCTAAGACAAATGGAAACTATATGTGAAAAACATCTCAGAATCACATATTGTTCTTAATAAATTTAAAAAGTACTCAAAGATTTATTATTTCTATTTAGGAGAATTTTGGTGAATCAAAAGCAGCATTCATGTAAACAAGTTCATACATATTGCTCTGAAAAGATGCTCTAATTGTTAGTAGCGGAAACTAAAACGGTAGGAAGGTTGAGAAACCAACTCAGAATCACTAGCTGTTCTTAAAATAATCTTTTGTGCCCCTGGCTGGGTGCAGTGGCTCACGCCTATAATTCCAGCCCTTTGGGAGGCTGAGGCAGAAGATTTGCTTGAACCCAGAAGTTTCAAACAAGCCTACAAGGATTCGTGTCTACAAAAACTCAAAAAATTGTGCATGGTGGTACTCCATGTAGTCCTAGTTACTCGGGAGGCTGAGGTGTGAAGGACTGCCTGAGCTCAGGAGGTAGGGGCTGCGAGGAGCTGTGACCATGCCTCTGCGCTGCAACCTGTGTGACAGAGTGAAACCCTGACTCAAAAAAAAAAAAAAAAGAATCTTTTCTACTCTAAAAAATACAAAAGTACTCAATAGTACCAACCTCTAGCATATTATTTCTAACTATCTACCCTCCCGTTCCACAACCACTCATGACCCATAACCCTTCCTACAGACACTACCTTCCAACTCACCACTTGCCCTCAGCCCCATATCCACGTTCTTACACCTGCCGCCTCACACCCACTCAACACTTAACCCCAACACTCACCCACACACCACCTACCTCCTGCCCCGTAACCACACCATGGCTATTCACTCGCTTAATACCCTTGCACCCACACCCATTCACTGCCTTCTGACCCACACGCATTCTCTACAGACTCCCTCAAGGGCCCTCTGTGCCTACTCCACATTACATACCCACTCACTACCTGTGCCCTGTTACATACTCCTTTAAAACCCTCTTACTACCCCCCACCACAGCCAGTCACCACCCATCCCTCAATTTATAACACTATCTAAATCCTGTCTCAGATCCTCAGACTCTTACTCTGACCATCACCATGATCCTGATGAGCACATTCACCTTCTCTCTCACAATCAATGTGACACCGCTTTGACTTTGTGCTGACACTCTCATTTTAACTCTGACTTTGTCGCTAAGACTGACTTTTGTCCTGACCCACAACCTCATCGTTATTCTGACACCATCCCTGACCATGTACTCATACTCACAGGGACATTTAACTTCACCTTATACTCTCCCTAACTCTAACCCTAACAATGATCCTGGCCATTGCCTTGAACCTCAAATTGACCCTGAAACTAAACTTCATTCTCAGCCAGGCACGCTGGCTCACACCTGTAATCCCAGCACTTTGGAAGGCAGAGGCAAGAGGAATCTGAATGTTGTGGCTTGAGAACAACCTGGGCAACTTGGTGAGACCTCGTCTCTACAATAAATCCAAAAATTAGCCAAGTGTAATGGTGCACATCTGTGAGTCCAGCTACTTGGAAGGCTAAGGTGGAAGGATCACCTGAGCCCAGCAGGTAGCTGAGTGTGCCACTTAACTCCAGCCTGGGCAACAGAGTGAGATTCCTACAAAATAAAATAAAATAAATAAAATGAAATGAAATAAAATACTTCACTCTCTGGCCGGGCGCAGTGGCTCATGCCTATAATCCCAGCACTTTGGGAGGCTGAGGTGGGAGGATTGCCTGAGCCCACGGGTTTGAGACCAGCCTGGGCAACTTGGTGAGATCTCATCTCTATAATAAATCAAAAAATTAGCTGGGCGTGGTGGCGCATGCCTGTAGTTCCAGTTACTTGGAAGGCTGAGGCGGAAGGATCACTTGAGCCCAGCAGGTCAAGGCTGCGGTGGCCGTGAGTGTGCTACTGCACTCCAGCATGGGTGACAGAGTGAGACTGTGAGACTGATCTTGACTTTCACCATAAACCTGATTCAGATCCACATTGACCCTAATTCTCACCCTCATGTTTGTAGTGACCCTTAAAACTCTTATAAATAGGAGTTCTAGGAACATCTTTTATTCTAACATTTGGTCTTTGATCCCAAGTCCTGACATAGAGTTCCTGAGACCTATGTAATTTCCTGAATGATAAGCTTATATGACATTGAGCTCCCACATTCCTTGAAGTTTCTTGGGTGGTAGAAGCATGTTTTGTTCTAATGAGATGACTCTTGGTGGGTCAGAGAGCTTCAGAATGGGGGCTGTTTTCAGGAGACTCAACCATGTGATTAGAGGATTGGAACATTCAGCCCCACATCCCTGAACTCTAGGGAAGAGAGAAGGGTTGAAGTAAAGTTGAACATCAGTGGCCAATGATGTAATCAATTATGGCTACATCATAAAGAAAGTGGAGAGTGTCTGGATTGCTAAACATGTAAAGGTGCCTAAAAGTTGGCACCTGGCATGGAATCTCTGAGCTCCTTCCCACACGCATCTCTTCGAATCTGGCTGTTCTCCATATTTTCTGTAATATCCCTTTATAGTACTGATAAGTGTGATGAACATTTCTCTGAGTTCTATGAGCCATCTTATCAAATTAATCAAACCGAATGCAGGCTCATGGGAACCCCTGATTTACAGCTATTTGGTCAGAAGTCTAAGTCACAACCTGGAACTAGCAACTTGCATCTGAATGAAGGCAGTCTTGTGAGACTAAGACCTTAACCTGGGGGACTGGATGGTAGACAGTGTCAGAATTGAATTATAGGACAGTGGGTGCATGCTAGAGAATTTCTTGGTGTGTGGAAGAAAAACTGACACATTTAGGTGATCAGAGATGAGTGTTCTGTGTTGACTGGTATACTGAGTGTATGGCAGTAATGTAGGAAAGATGGTTTGGTTTCCAGTCACTCTCCCCTCAGCCTGACATGGACAAGAACTTCACTCTGGCCCTGACACCTTGACCACACACTCATCTTTGCAATGCTCTTTCCTCTAATGCTCAACCTCACTTTCATCCTGAGTAGCATCTTTACCTTGACCTTGAACCCAACCTTGATTCTAAACCTGACCCTCACCCTCATCCTCACCCTCTCCCTTACCCTGACTCTCGCTCTTATTCTTAAGCTTACTCTGACCTAAAGCTCTCCATATGCCCCCACCTTCAGCCTCTCCCAATCCTGATGAAGACTCTTTCATCTTGTAACCTTTACACTACCTTGTCCCAGACTCTTACCCTGCCCCTGACATGACCATGACACTTGCTCCCAATCTGATCATCACCTTGATCCTTACCTTTACTCTGACACTAATCTGACCATTTCCCTCCTTCTGAAACTTACTCTTACCCTGCCCCTTACCTTCATTGTCACCTTCACCATCATTTTCATGCTCATAAACACTGTGGCCCTGATCCTCACCCATACCTTCACACATCTTCACATTGACTCTCAACCAGACCCTCATCCTGCACAGGCCCTCACTCTCATGTCAGCTGACACGGATCTTAATGAAGACCTTTGCCAAGACTCTCTCCCTAATTCTAATTATGACCTTGACTGACACAGACCCTGATCATGAATTACATTCTTAAATTGATTTCACTCTCATGTTAATTGCGACCCTTGAACTCACACCCCCCTTTACCCTAATACCCTCTAGTCTGAAGCCTAGCCTTTATCCTGAATGTGATGACAACCCTCATCCTGACTCTAACCCTAAATCTGACCTACCATACTGGGCCTGAATCTCCCTCACTCTAACCCTCACTCTGACACTTCACTTCATCTTGAAACTGTCCTTGACTCCAAACCAGACCCTCATCCTCACACTCACCCTGACCCTACACCACTCACTTACCCTCACTCTGAGTTTATTCCTCAAATAAATACTTACCTTGACATGCTCATGACCATCTCACACTCTCACCTGCTCTCACCTTCTATTCATTAAGGCCTACCCTGATCCTAAACCAAACACTGACCCTCACTGTCAACCTGACCCTAAACAGTGAACGTGACTCTTATCCAGGCTTCACCTTTACCCTAACCCACATCTTTTTAATTTTTTTTTTCTAGAGACAGTATCTTTCTATGTTGACCATGCTGGCCTTAAACTCCTGAGCTCAAGTGATCCTCCCACCTTAGCCTTCCAAGTATTAGCCAACACACCTGGCTACTAAGCTACATTTTAAACTCTCTGTGACCCTGACCTTCATTCTCACCTCGAATCTAACCTCAATCTAACATTCAGCCTGACTCTCTCAAACCTTAACAATGATCCCTACCCTGATTCTCACCTCATCACCTAGAACTGACCACTAGCCTCACCCTTACTGTGGTCCTGACCTTCAATCTCACACTTCCCCCCATTTTGAATCTGAATTTCTGTTCTCTCTGAGTATGACTCTCCCTCCTCCTAACATAGTCACTGACCCTGACACCTTTACTCTGATCCTCACCATAACACAGATACGGACCATCACCCTGATTGTATGATGCTCACTTTGATACCACCATTTGACCCTGTCTCTCACCCTCATATTGACCCTTTCTGTTCTAAGAGTGAAGCTCATGTCCAAGGTCAAAGTCAAGGTAAAAGGGTAAGCAAAGAACCTCTGAGTCATATATTCCTCTTAACTATAACTCATTTCTTGTTAATATAACTAGTGAGAACTAGCAACTAGTAGAGATAACAAGATACCCCAGAATAACTACATAACAAGACATAACTAGAATAACTAGAGTTTGTAAAAGCAAAGCTCCAGAACATAGATGTGTCTCGGGTTATCACTAGTGATGTAGTTAGCAGTAGTAATTCTTTTTTTTTTTAATTAGAAAATATAGTTTATTTAAAAGTAAATGAGAGAGAGAGAGAGAGAGAGAGATTTACCTCCCCAAGGTGGGTGGGGAGGGGGCCAGGAAGCATGACGACAGTCATAGCTCAAAGAGCACGTGGCCATACCAGGGTCTAGAAAGGCAATGACCAGTAATTCTAACAAGAAAAAAGAAGCTACAGTTTCCATGTTTTTGAATACCTCTCTATTTGGAAGTATTTGTGAACGTTATTTGGAGAATAAGTGATTCTAAGTTGATTTCAACATCCTTTGATCCTGGTGGTATCAAAGTGAGCATCATACAATCAGGGTGATGGCCCGTATCTGTGTTATGGTGAGAATCATTATATTTCCTCCACATCACAAGAAGAAATCCTTTGAACACTTTTGAGTACATTTTACAATTTCTTAAGAACAATATGGAATTCTGGGTTCGTTTCATAAATAGGTCTAACAAACAATAGGAAAGTGTACTTGTAATGAAAGTGCATTTTTCACTTAGTTTATTTACATAAAGTTTATGTTATTCTCAGTTTGTTCTAACCAGCGTAAGAATTTGAGTAAAATATCTGAGCTTGAGTTTTAAAATATGTTATATATATAATATTGAGCTTCTTCATGTTAGACTGCCTTTTTTTTTTTTTTTTGCTTCAAATACTGACTGAACTCATCTTACTTATTTTTTTTTTAGTTGGAGTCTCACTCTGTTGCCCAGGCTGGAGTGCAGTGGCATGCTCATGGCCACCACAGCCTTGACCTGCTGGGCCCAGGCAACCCTTTCTCGTCAGTCATCCAAGTAACTGGAACTACAGACATGTGCCACCATGCCCAGCTAATTTTTTTATTTATTGTTCAGATGGGGTCTCACCAAGTTACCCATGCTGGTCTGGAATGCCTGGACTCAGACAATCCTCTCGCTTCAGCCTCCCAAAGTGTGGTGATTTCAGGCATGAGCCACCATGCCTGGCTTTATCTTACTTTGATTTGATTAGCAACAAGAAGGTTCTTTGGGAACATGCATGGTTATGAACTCACTGACACAAACACTGCTTCAATTCATTATAATTGCTTATATCTCCAAATAAGAGAAATTCAAAGATTTTTTTTTTAGTTGAAGTCTCACTCTATCGCCCAGGCTGGAGGGCAGTGGCACATTCCCAGTCACCGCAGTCTCAACCTGCTGGGCTCAGGCCATTCTTCTGCCTCAGCCTTCCAAGTAGCTGAAACTACAAGTGCATACTACCATACCCAGCTAGTTTTTTGGTTTATTGTAGAGAAGAAGTCTCACCACGTTGCCTAAGCTGGTCTCAGACCCCTGAGTTCAGACAATCCTCTTGCCTCGACCTCCCAAAGTGCTGGAATTAGAGGTGTGAGCCACCCTGGCTGGCCTTTTAAAAAAAATTTTATTGTAGAGACAAGGTCTCACCAAGTTGCCCAGGCTGGTCTCAAACCCCTGAGCTCAAGCAATCCTCTCACCTCAGCCTCCCAAAGTGCTGGGATTACAGGTGTGAGCCACTGCGCCCAGTGGGACACAACTTTTTTTGTTTTTTGAGTTAGAGTCTCACTCTGTTGCCCAGGATGGAGTGCAGTGGCATGCTCAGGGCCACCACAGCCTTGACCTGCTGGGTTCAGGTGATCCTTCTGCCTCAGCCTTCCAAGTAGCTAGAACTACAGGCATGTGCCACCATGCCCAGCTAATTTTTCTTGATTTATTGTAGAGATGAGGTCTTGCCAAGTTGCCCAGGCTGGTCTCGAACCTGTGGGCTCAGGCAGTCCTCTCACCTCAGCTTCCCAAAGTGTTGGGATTATAGGTGTGAGCCACCATGCCCAGCTGGACATAACTCTTTTAAACGACTACATAGTGATTGAAATCCAAACCTGACCTTGGACTATGGGGTGACTGACTACAAAAACCGAGAACAGGTAGTAGGGAGTTACTGGAGACACTGAGGCACAGTATGCTAAGAAAAAAAAAACAGCCACTTGGGACACAGGCTAAACTTGAAAGTAAAATGTTGTGAATTGACACCTGTGATCAAAGCTTAGCTTAGAAACAGGCTGCTTAACGATCATTTTGGAAATACATAAAGCACTCTGTTGACAGAAGGGGATGTGCCCTTTCCCTTAAGGCCACTCACATTCTCTGTTGCATGTGTAGTTTTATTTCTTTTCTAATAAACTACATTTTAATGTTTAAATAAACTGTATTTTAAACCTCTCTCCGCGTCTTGCTCTGAAATGTCTTTCTGCAGCAAGTCAAGGGTTCATGGAACAACTACACCCTATGCCACCTGGCAACAATGAGAGAATTCTTGTGTATGCAGGGGTCATGGGCAGGGTAGTAGTCCCTTTGTGTGTGTGGAGTGTGAAGTTTCAGAGCTATGTTGATCTTTCTCAGGAGAGGAGCCTTACGAATGCAGACAGTGTAGCTAACTCTGTAGCTGTAAGTCAGCCTTCAGCATGTACAAGAGGACACCTGGGGAGAAGTGTTGTCCGAGAGGGACTGAAGCCAGACTTATTTTTTGGAGGGTGGACCCCTTGTAGTACAGGCTTCCTTCATAAAGGTAAGCGTTCTAGGACCCCATCAGCATCAGTATACCAGTTAGTGTTGTTGTGAGAGACTGCCTTCTGCTTCAGTTACTTTTTGGAGATTCTTTCAAGGCATTGGCCCATTTCATGATGAATTATTTAGGAGGGCACTTGCCCACACCAGGCTGAGTGTTCAGTGGTTGTTGGCAAAACCCAAAACCGGCACGACCCTTGTGCCCTACTCTCCCTGTTCACCTGATCTTGCCCTGAGCTGCTTTGTTTGTTTCCCCCACAAGAAGAAAGTCCCAAAAGGGAAACATTTTGTTCATGTGGAAGAGGTGAAACAAAAAGTGGCAGAAGCACTAAGAGACATCAAATTGACGAATACGAGAACTATTTTGAGCAATGGAAAAAGCATCTCAATAGGTGTGTTGCATCAAATGGAGAGTATTTTGAAGGTGACTGAAGTTTAAGCATGTAAGAATAAATACACAACTTTTTATAAATAAATTCTGGGTTTTTTTGTTTCTTTGTATCTACCCCCTTGCATACACAGAGGCTGAGGTGAGGCTTTAGCAATAAGTCAACACTTACTGAACACCCAGTAACAGACTCAGGAGAAGTGAGTTCAGGGAGTCTGGGTGAGCATTAGCAAAAGAGCATATAGGCACAAGGAGGAGGTCTTTGCAGGGAGATTCTATATGTGGGGATACTGTAGAGTTCCACCCAGATGACCTTTCCAGGGTTAACACCCCTGGAAAAGTACTTGAGAGAAGGGCACTACTACTGGTCACAGACATTTCTCACTGGGATTGGTGCTCAGCCACAGGGGCTTTGCTCCCTGGGGCTATGAACCCTCTCAAAGGGAGGCCCTTGGCTATGACTGGTTGATGTAGGGAGACAAAACCCCACCCTATGAAAGGTTCATCTCAGATCCAGAGGCCCCATGGAACTGAACCATCTCTCGGTTGTAAACATGTTGCAGGTAAGCATCTTCCTTTGCCCAGTCCTGCCCTCACTCCCCAATGAACCCTCACTTCTTCATATTGGGGGGAGAATGGGCAAGGACTTGGGAAAAAAGGCACACCTTATCAGAGAGCAGCTCTTCAGGGAGAAGCTTTATGTGGGCAGGAAGGGAGAATATGTGGTGTATTATCAGTGAGTTAAACGACATCTTGTACCAGAGGACACATTCAGAGAGAAGTCCTGTGTGGGCAGGGTTTGTGGGTGGAGCTTTATCCCAATTTCCATCCTCAACAGACTTGGCACCACAAATCAGGCAATACCTGACAGGGTTTTGGGCACTGTCTTGATCTCCCACACTGTGTATGTAAGTAAAGATGGCAGTAACAGTTAAACAGACTTTTTAGCTGGTTGTAGTGCCTCACACCTATAATCCCAGCATTTTAGGAGGCTGAGGCTGAGCCCATGGGTTCAAGACCAGTTTGGGCAACATAATGAGACCTTGCCTCTATAATAAACCAAAAAATTAGCTGGGTGTCATGGTGCAGCACACCTGTGGTTCCAGTTACTTGGAAGGCTGAGGCGGAAGGATCGCCTGAGCCTAGCAAGTCGAGGCTGCAGGGGCTGTGAGCGTGCCACTGCACTCCATCCTGGGAGACAGAGTGAGAGTCACTTGAAAAAAAAAAAAAAAAGGCTGGGCGTGGTGGCCCAAGCCTGTAATCCAAGCATTTGGGAGGGCTGAGGTGAGGAGACTGCCTGAGCCCACGGGTTCAAAGAACAGTCTGGGCAAATTGGTGAGACCTCATCTCTACGATGAATCAAAATATTAGCCAGGCGTAGTAGCGCATGCCTGTAGTTCCAGCTACCTTGAAGGCCGAGGCGGAAGGATCGCAGGAGCTCAGGAGGTCAATGGTGGGGTAGCCTTGAATGTGCCACTGTACTCCAGCCTGGGTGATGGAGTGAGACTCCAACTAAAAAAAAAAAAAAAATAGACTTTTTATCACTTTTTTGTAATCAGATGGAAAAAGGTAGTATTGGTAGTATTTAATTTTAAAAAATCAACCTGTTTTATTCTCATACACCACTTTCCTGTGTTTTTTGCCCTTTTGTTTTAATCAAAATGTCTTTAATGGCTCAGGCTGTGTAGTTTAGTCACTCATCTGACTGGAAAGGTGCAAGGAATTCAGGTTCACAGCCCGAGTTGCCTTCATGAATTCAACCCTTGAGAAGCAAGCTTTTCTTTACTCTTTCCAAAAGGGTAAACTGAGGCAAGGTGGGCTGGTGCCGTGGAAATAACACAAAGATTTGCAACAGGAAAACAGAGTTTATTATCCACTTCCCACAGACAGAAAGGGGCCTATGCTCACATGCAAGTGTGCTGGAGAGGTTTGGGAGCAGGGTTTATTTCAGGTTAGAGTTTTTATAAGGAAATGGGGGATAGGTAAAAGATTTCCCAGCAGCTGTGTTTTTAGGCGTTGATATTAATCAGGTACCTTGAGATTATTAGGACAACCATATCTTGTGGCTTCAGGCAGGGGACTGGTGGACAGTCATGGAAAGTTGATCACAACAGATTGAACAGCCTGGCTTCATATACTTGAAAAACAAAAAAACAACAGGTTCTGTGAGGTAAAGATCAAAGAATGGCTAAAGCAAGCTTCTGCTTTAAGTATGACTAAGCTGGGCAGACTACTGTGATTGCTCTCTAGCCTTTTTTTTGTAAATTATTTTTATTTTTTTGAGTCGGAATCTCACCTTGTCACCCAGGCTGGAGTGCAATGGCACTCACAGCCACCATGGCCACCCCCGTGTCGACCGGCTGGGCTCTGGTGCTCCGTCTGCCTCAGCCTTCCAAGTAGTCTCTAGCCTTTTAACTAAAGTTTCTTCATTGTGAAAGTTAAACTCTTACCCTTCCACTTTTTTTTTGAGTTTTTTTTTTTTGAGTCACCAGACTGGAGTGCCATGGCACAATCATTGCTCACTGTAGCCTCAAACTCCAGGGCTCCTAACATAGCTTCCTGAGTAGCTGGGACTACAGTATCATGCCACCCCAACTGGCTTATTTATTTATTTTTTTGTAGAGATATGTTGCACAGACTAGTCTTGAACTTCTGGGCTCAAGCAATCCTCCCACCTCAGCCTCCCAAAGTGCTGGAATTACAGACTCATGCCCACACTTAAGAATCAATCTAATAGATTTTTTGTGGAGAATCTGACCCTTTTCATGGGGAGGAGTGATTAGGGTCTAGAGACAGGTCAGCTGCACACGGGAGATTTTCCAGGGTTCCAGAGGATGGGTTGCCACTTCTCCCAATTGGTCGCTCCTTTTGGCTTCTGTGAAAGCTCCCTTCTCTGAGTGTCCTTTCTTTCTGGTCTGGATGCAGGTTTCTTTGCTGAATCCTCCTCTACCCCATAGGGTTACTTCCGTTCTTTAAGGATTTGTTTGTGTCCTCCAGTTCCAGGAACCTTCAACCACACTCCCTGGGCAGCTTTCCAGATTTTAGGGGCAGGTCCTTTAACCATGCCCAAACCATTGCTCTTCTGTCAGGAGTCATTGCTTCAGGCCTTTAGCTACTCCCCATGTCAGATCAACAGTAGATGCAAAGCCCCCTAAGCTCTAATACCATGTCGCTTGGTCCTGTGATCCTAGGGCCCAGTACTGCTAATGATACCCCCACATCATCCTAATAATTGGCCTAAGACAAACTCGGCTGGGCACGGTGGCTCACGCCTATAAACCTTGCACTTTGGGAGGCTGGGGTGAGAGGATTGCCTGAGCCCATGGGTTCGAGACCAGCCTAGGCAACTTGGCAAGACCTCATCTCTACAATAAATCAAAAAATTAGCTGGGCGTGGTGGCACATGCCTGTAGTTCTAGCTATTTGAATGGCTGAGTGCCTGAGCCCAGCAAGTCGAGGTTGGGGTGGCTGTGAGCGTGCCACTGCCCTCCAGCCTGGGTGACAGAGTGAGATTCCAACTCAAAAAAAATAAATAAATAAATAAATAATAAGACAACCTAGCCCCCCCTTCATAGTTTTTCAGACCAAGGACCCGCCCTTTAGCACACTCTTTCCTACTCCTCCTCCCTCTAAGCCCAACTTACCCAGAAGTTTTTGACAATGTCACATGCCCTGGCTGACTTTTGTGTCCCGGACCAAGGACTATTCACTGGAGAGGGTCTGTCTAGGCTCCAGCAGATTTGTTTGTCCAGTTGGAGTTCACCAGATCCACAAAATGCATATCGGGCTTGGCAAATCAAAAAAAAAAAACACTTGCTGGGCTCGGTGGCTCAGTCTGTAATCCCACACCTTGGGAGGCTGAGCTGAGTGGACTGCCTGAGCCCACAGGTTCGAGACCTGCCTGGGCAACTTGGTGAGACCTCACCTCTACAATAAATCAAAAAATTAGCCGGGCATGGTAGTGCGTGCCTGTAGTTCCAGCTACTTGGAAGGCTGAGGCCGGAGCCCAACAGGTCGAGGCTGCGGTGGCCGGGAGCAGCCACTGCACTCCAGTCTGGGTGACA
>CAUYQG010288982.1:0-25816 GCA_963574415.1 Tarsius wallacei
TTTGTTTCCTTCTTTTTTTTTTTTTTAAATGTGTACACATCCCCATGGGTAGCTGAGATACACAATCTATGGAGAGAGGAAGACTCCACAGTATTTTACTTTCTCTTTTTATTGGTAGCACACTCATCAACCAGTAGGCACTACATTTTATATTCGGGTAACATTGTGCTTTATAACTTTTTTGTTTTATAACTTTCAGATTTTACTGCATAAAATAATGTAAGGTACTTAACCTGTTGCCTATCACATAGCAAGAACTGTAAAATGTTGAAGCCCTCTCCACAATTCTTTGATTAGATCACTTCTTTATAGTGATTCGGAATGATAGATCATAAAATGATAGAATTATGAAGCCTTTTATTTTTACCCTAAGTTTGAAAAAGTTTTAAAAATGTGACCTCAGACCTATGATTTTTTATGAAAAGCTTAGAGACTTTGAAAGAAACCTTGTACCAGAGGATTCCATTTTTCGAAGTACTTTTTCTTCTATAGACTGGTTTGTGATCCCATGAAGACCTTGATTAGTCTGAATGCTGCTTAAAGGTGTGCAAAGTCGAAGGGAATGCTCATTTTTAATTTTAAGAGGAAGGAAAAAAGTTAAAAATTGAGGTTAATAAAAGTTAATGAGGAACTTTTAAATCTTTCAATGGTTCGATTTATATTGCAAGTCAGAATAGTTAATGCCATTATTATATATGTGTGGCAACGTCCTCTTTCTGCTATAATTCTTTTCCCTTGAAAATGAGCCAATGCAACATGGAAGGCATATCATACCCTTATGGTTACTATTCATTCTCTTGACAAATTTCTCATTTTTCTTTAAATGGGGAAAATAACAGGCACAAAGAAATTAACATATAAAGGTCTGTTTTTTCTGTCTTTTTTTTTTTTTTTTCCTGTTTGACAGAATACTGAATAAAACATGGTCATCAGCAGAGTGGCCATTTCTAACTGTCTCTTTGTCCTTAAAATTTTATTTTGGGATGGGAAACATTCCCCAAACCCAGAGGGTACACTTAATATGCCAGTTTTCATTTGAGAAGAATTACTTTTCAGTTGTAGGTGTTTTGGGATATAGCCTGACTCAACATCCAGTATTAATGGTCCAAAGATAGAACAGCTGAACTTTCTGACTGCCCTTCTTTGGGAGACATTAGCATGCCCCTAGAGACTGTTTCCCCAGCTCTGGTTACACGAATCAGTATGTAGGGAAAGCTTATTGCTTTCAGAAACGTTACTCTTGGATGGCCCTGTCTATTACCCACATCAGATGTATGGTGCACATTGCTGTTTTCTTTGCTTTAGAAATATACTAGACCCACACTCTATCCCTGACTGCAGAGCCCAGGCTGTGGGAACAAATTTCGCATCACCTTGGCAAGTGTAGTGAACTTTTTTGTGATAAACTAGATGAATCAATTGCCCTTTCTCCAGAGTTTCCAGAGATCCTTCTTAAAACTAGAATCCCAGTTTTTTAATAGTTATTTTTTAAAAATTAATAATGCTTAACTCATCTGGAAAAAACCTCTATCGGCTGGGCTCGGTGGCTCAGCCTATAATCCCAGCACTTTGGGAGTCCAAGGCGAGTGGATTACCTGAGCCTGCGGGTTCGAGACTAGCCTGGGCAACTTGGCGAGACCTCGTCTCTACAATAAATAAAAAAATAGCAGGACGCTGCAGTGTGCGCCTGTAGTTCTGGCTGCTTGGAAGGCTGAGGCAGAAGGATCACTGGAGCGCAGCAGGCCAACACTGGGGTGACTGTGAGCATGCCACTGCACTTTTGCCTGGACGACGCAGTGAGACTCCAACTAAAAACAAAAACAAAAACAAAAACAAAAAAAAACCTCTATCATATTATTTCCTAGGGAAAATTAACTTCATTTATTTGTTTTTGTTTTAAAAAATTATATATAGATGTACATGCACACATACACACACACACATACACCTGTGGAATTTATCTTTAAATGGAGCATTAAATCTTGTGTGCTTGTACCTACTCTTTTCTCAAGCTGAAGGCTTTTCATAGTGAGGATAGTTGATTATATTGCCTGACCTGAAAGGGCCTTGTGCTATGGTATAGAGCATTCCTCCTGCTCTCCGTTGGGTCCACAGCCTTGTCCTGATACTTCCTAAGGCTCAAGCAAATCACTTTAGCATTCCAAATTTTAATTTTCTCATCTTGAAAGCGAGGGGGCTAGAAGTCTATGTAGTTTATGATTTATAATGTGCAAATA
Organism: Tarsius wallacei; assembly: GCA_963574415.1. NCBI lineage: Eukaryota > Metazoa > Chordata > Mammalia > Primates > Tarsiidae > Tarsius > Tarsius wallacei. Next base: position 2,238 of record CAUYQG010288982.1, read on the forward strand.
TGACTCCAGCTTAATAAACACTTTTTCCACAGCATTATTTACCATCTAGTATAAAATTTTGCTGTTTCTAAATATATTTGCCAATAGAATGTAGTGTTCTATGATGCAGAGTATGATTTTGTATTTTAATATTGTGAAATCACTAAGGGAAGCAAATTATTTATACATCCAGGGCCATCTTTCTTATTGTTGTTGTTTTCAATTTTCATTTGTTATTCTGGGCTTATTTAAGCTAGCATCTATTTTTGTACTTCAGGTTCAGATAAGCCACACTTCAGGTGACATTTCAAGCTAGGCTTGTCAAAGTGAACACTGCAATGAGATTCTGGATAATGACTGAGAATTTGTATACTTATATACAGAATTGCATGTTTGAAACCCAGCATTATTAACTACAGTTAAGGAATCCTGAAGAAGGGCAGCCATGAGAAAAGAAAACCAGGATGCTGGTATGATGCAGTCTTTCTGGATAAGCACTTGATCATTTTCTCTGTGGCAATCACGTGACCTTCACCTTGTTCCTACTGACTTGCTCATGGGACCACGGTCATGCAGTCCCTGCACACTGAAGGAGCTAGCAGGAGACTTCCCAGTCTTCTCCCAAGAGGGAGAGTTTTCAAAGAGGTTTCAGAGGGACTGTAGCCAGCACCGCACACGGGTGGACAACTTCAACCTTTTAGAGTACAAGTACTTTTCTCTTAGAGAAAAGTAACCACATAAGATTCACCCTGAATGACAACTGGGCCCCAGACAAAAGGGGAGCAGCTTATGCCTCACAGCGAGATCTGCAATCCCGAGAATTCCAGAATTTTTTAAATAAAGGACCTGAGAAACCATCTAGTTGTTGACATAGGATTAACCAAAGAACAGAGTATATTCCTTTGGGTCTTCGATTTAGACTAGCAAAGTCTTTGTAACTATTAGACAGATAATTCACAAGTAGGCAGAACCTCAAATGTCAACTGGGAATTCTAGAAAAATTCACTTAAGTGCTTCGGCTTCAGACTAAGAATCCATTTTAGGTGCACCTTTTTGTGTGGTTTATTTCACTTGAATTTGAAGACTGCCAAGCTTCACTGGTTCCAAAAACCTAAAGTCTTTGTTTAAAAGGAATTTCATCAAGGCTTATCATGTGCTCATTTTATTCCTAGTGGCAGCAATACAAATAAATAAAACGTTTATAACTCTACTAGTGTGACTAATATCCCAAGTCTTCGGGTGGATCCCTTGTCATCCTTTCCATTTACATAACTTTTTTTCCCTTAAGAGGATCGCAAAGCATTTTTCTGAACCAGTTGGTATAGTCATCCTAATTACAGAGATACGGATGTTCTAATTTCCCTGGAGCTAAAATGGCTTGTCTTTAAGGGTCAGCCATAGGTTGGGGTCAACTTGGGAGTCTAACCCAGGGCTCCTAATTTTTGGATTTGGGCTCTAATCTTTAGTTATTTTAAAATATGAGACACAGAGTCCAGCAAATTATTCTAATATACATCCAGCTTCTGTGAACAAATAACCATGAGAGGGCTGTACTTCTCACCTCTTTTGGAATCTTCAAGACTAGGAGCAGCAATTCCTGCCTTAGAGTGTTTGTCACGTGTCTGCTTGAAGATCAGAGTAATGAGCAGAAAGAGTGCATCAAGAAGAGGAAGAAAGCATGACTGAATGTAGAGATGTACTTTTTGTGACCTCATTGCTCCCTTGCTAACTGAAATTAATTTGATATCATCTTTATTGAAATTTATAACATAGATCAAATTATATGTATCTCAAAGAAGTTTTTTATTCTAATGCATATGTTTTACTAAGAAAAAGTTAGACAAAATCAGTTAACATTTGTAAACTACTTGGTAGACAGAAGCATTAGGTTAAGCTCTTAAGTGACAAGTATAAAAGGAAACTTTAAAAAATAATACAGGAGTCCCCTCTTATCCCATTCAAGGTTTCATTTGTCCACAGTCAATGGTGATCTGAAGGTATTAAATAGAAAATTCCAGAAATAAAACAATTCATAAGTTTCACATTGCTCACCAGTCTGAGTAGTGTGATGAAGTTGGTGCATCCTGTCTTCACCCACCTGGACACGGCATCCCTCAGTCCAACATCTCTATACTGATGTTCCCCACCTATTAGTTACATAGCATTCTCAGTTCTCAGGTCAATTGTCACATGTCACAGGGCTTGTGCTCAAGGAGCCCTTATTTTACTGAATAACAACTCCTGAGCGCAAGAGTAGTGATGCTGGTATATTGTTATAATTGTCCTCTTTTATTAGTTATTGCTATTAATCTTTTACTGTGCCTAATTTATAAATTAAAATTTACCATAGGTATGTGTGTATAGCAAAAACCATAGTATATATAAGGTTTGGTACTATCTGCGGTTTTGGGGTCTTGGAATATTCCCCACATATAAAGGGGAACCGTTGTATAGCTCATTTATTGACCACTTATTCTTTCTATTATATAGGCAGGCAGATTACTATTTATAAATCCATATTACTTTAAAACTTTATTGCTTTTGTAAAATGTGTGTCGGCTCCAGAGGCCCAGCTGACTCCCCAGGGAAGAAGGCTTCCATAGTAGTGCTATGACAGGCTAGCTTTGTAATAATGACTTCACTGATGTGTGCTTTATGACATTATTGGTCTGTTCATCTGGGAAAATAAATGCACTATGTCCTAAAAGGAAAACGTTCACTCATGTTAGTTGCAAGATCCCTTAAAGGTGAGACATTTCTAGGAGGGTTAGTATTACTTCCTTTGCTTCATTACTGTACTGGCCCAAGATTGGTATCAGTTTGGGATTTTTTAAAACAAAACTTCTTTTTAAATAGTTTTAGAAAATTACCTCTATTCACAGGTCACACATTCCCTTTTCACTCCACCTGCTAGGTTTGTTTGCTGGCTTAAATTCTTTTAAAACCAGCTTTGAAAGTTGGTACACAGGACTGTGTAGTACTTGATTTGCTAGAACCCAACCACCGGTTTCTCTTCTTCTCCCTCTCTGCCACAGAGCTTTAAAATATCTGAGTCTATGTGTGTGTGTTTTCAAGTGAATGTAGACGCACAGATACATATACATATTTTAAACCAGCAACCAAGTGGGTAGAGAAAATACATATGTGAAACGGAAATAATGTTAAAGTATGTGCTTGCAGGTACAAAATACATGTACCTATTACCCTCAACCTTCATCTTTCTGTTCTCAAAATGACAGTCAAATGAGGAATCCTGGAAGCATGTGGGCCAACCTCTTTGCCATCATTCGAGTCCTCACCCTCCATGGTCTGGCAGAGTCATATGTGCCGTAGACTTCCTCCACCTCCTCCTCCTGGAGCTGAGGCTGTGTGCAGGGAGCCCCAACTCTGCTGCCCATTCCTGCAGTCTGAAGTGTTATTAGAAAATGGATAGCTGGTGAGAAGGCCTTTGCAGGCCCATCCTGTGCTTTTAGTGACCTGGGACTCAGGGGAACAGCCCTCTCTGTCATGGGATTAGAAGGCAGAGCCTGGAGGGACTGAGCTCCTAGTCCTCAGCTCCTTCTCCCTCCCTGCTCTCCCGCACAGACAGTTTTGGAGATGCAGGAAACCCCTTGGGGCGCAGACCCAGGGCTCCTAGGCTTCTCAGTTCCTTTGAATGTCTAGCATTTTGAGCTCCATGGCCCCCCAACCTCTTAAGAATCTCTTTGGGAAACTGTAGCATCTAAAGATGTGATGAGTTTGATTTCGAAAATCAGTGAATAAGTATATTCAGATATCTATGATTTTAGGTTAAAAAAGAATAAAATTAAAATAGGGTGACTTCTATTAAAAAATAGCATTTTATTGTACAGTTATTGACTTCAACTCTGTTTATTTTATTTACAGCAGTTGGTGTTTTGGTGTGAGTTCAACAGTACCTAAGAATCCTGGGGATTCTGTGGATTTCACATTGTAGAGACTTACCCCACACTTGGAACTCACTGAGTCCTGGCACACCAACCCTCAAAGCTGGTGCTTGATTATTTGCAGGAATAGAAACTCGACCACCCACAAGATGGTTTATATACATATGCATGTTGTCATGCAGCCAGCTTTGAAATACAATAGCACTTCTCTGACATCCTTAACATGCTGCTCAACCTTTAAGTCTAGTCACAAAGCTAACAGTTACATGAATATGTGTCACAAGTGTCACTCATTTGGTAGTTTCAGATAAAAATTGTTGTATCTTTAGGGACAACTATTCTATGTGTATCTGTGAAGAAAGTCTTGGTGAGTACTTTTGATTTCAGTGTGAGCATGGCAGGTGGCTCAGACTCCCAGCCACGTGAGCGCTCCTTCTCAGAGACACCTGCATACATGTTTGCACGTGCCCTGCAGAATAATTGTTTGCGCTCCATTTTTCCATGAAGGAGGCTCAACCTGGTTAAGTAACTTACCCAGAGCACATGCAATAAGTAGCTGTAATGGATTTTGAGTCTATGTGTCACCAATGCTAGAAATTTGTGCTCTTCCCACCTTCTTAGGCCATGCTGCCTCTCTTCTTTGGTGCTCTTATCACTTTTCCTCTACCTCTCCTCTCCTTTTTTTTTTTTTTGTAACCCATTTTTCTACCATTATCTCCCTTTTAGGCAACTTAACTTTGTCTCTGACAATTGTTGGCACTTGTTCTTTGTCAACTGTGTGATGCTTGTGACACTGGGACAGGTCTATCCCATGCACTCAGTCTGTTACCCTCCAGCAGTCAGAGATGCTGGATGGTGGCTCTTGCTATGTGCCAGGCATCATACTGGGCTCAGTGGGGGCTGCAGAGAGACATTAACTGGACCTGGACTCCAACCCCCAAAATGGCCTGTTGAAGAGCGCTGTAACACTAGGTTGAGGATTGCGTTCAAGGACACAGCAGTGAGCATAGCACATTGTCAAGGCCTGGGCCAGAAAAGTCTACCCCTTTGCCTCTTTTGACTTATTTGTCTGCCTGAAAAAAGGAAATCCGCCCTTATTTCATGGACTGGAAGTTGGTGTTGCTGAGGAGGGGGGCAGTCTTCCCCATCCTCTGCTGTAAGGAAGAAGGGGCAGCCTCTCAGAGCAGCCCCCAATGTAAATGAGTTCTGATGAACACTAGGCTTCAGGGCCTCTCTTTTTCCCAGAGATAAGACGGGGGCTTCCTACCCTGCCATCATCAGCAGCTATTTCAGGAGCCATTTTCTCTCCTTTATGATAACGTTTATTTTGTCTTGTACAATTTCATGTTATTTAAGTCTTCGGATTTTAAAAACAGCTTTCTCAGAGGCCATTCTCTTCTGAACCGCATGTTCCACGGCCCTGGAAGTCTGGAGGTCCTGTCCTGACATCACGTGCTCAACATTCAACAGCGCTTTTCTGTTCTGAGCTTGCCCTCCTCCCCAAAACTGAAATAAATCAAAGTTGGTTGAGACTCAGTCGCAATAAATCAAGACCTGTCCAGGACTGGAGCCTGCCCAGTCAAAATGTCATAGCTTGGCTTTCACTGAGGATTAATTAAAGGCCTGATATAAAGCCCAGATGTGCTTCAGGAGAGTAGCAAGCTGCCTGGTGGCTGTGTCTCCCCAGGTTTCTGCCCACCCAAGAATATGGAGGAGGAGGACAGGAAAGGCATCCAGGGTTGGGAGGGCACTGAGGGGAGGGTGGTACCCATCAGCACATCTGAGTGGACTTTATCTCGTGTGGGAAAAATAGGACAAGCTTTCCAACAAGGAAAACAAAAAGAAACATGTAAGGCTGTATATATGTGGTATTTAAATGGAAGGAAAATATATCAGAAGTTGTGTTTTAATTGAGGAAACAAAATAAGATGAACCAAGTAAAGGAGATTTCATTGTTTAAAAAAATAATAATGAGATCAATGCCTAGTTTGCACTGAACTTGTAAAATTTTAGACCAGAGAAGCTATGCAGATAAAACACTTCTGAGGTGTTTTTTGTTCACAGGAAGTTGAATTAGACAGGGATAGCTTTGGGATTCAGATTTATTCTAAATTCTTCTTTTAGTTCTATATGATTCTACATAATCAACCACAAAAGGATGCTTGGTTAAATTCCCATTAAATAACTCTATATGAAAAGGAATATCAGCATGAATGAATTCTTCATACGTACAAAGTACTGCCGTTGAAGTAGGAGACAAGATATAACTTATAATTCTAAATCCTATATAGTGGCCATGTTGTATGACTTCAAACTTAAAATTTACCACTGTTTGTAGAAATTTGTTTCTGAAGTTGAAAAAAAAAAGACACCACCAAAGACTGATACATCAACAGTCTTTTCCTTGTGGCAATGTATATACTTTCTTTACTGAATTTCTGAGAAATCAGCTATTTAGACACTTTTAAGCAGAGTGAATCTCCTGCCTGCTGTGCAATGTGTAATAGACAATTGATAGTAATAATTGGAATACAAGGGGGAACCCCCAAAACAGAATTCATTTTTTAAAAACTGTGTATTTATTCTTACATGTTTAAACTTCAGTCACCTTCAAAGCACTTTCTGTTTGATGCAATACTTCAGTCCCTATGCTTTTTTCCACTGCTCAAAACAGTCTTGGACACATCAATTTTGATGCCTTTTAGTGCTTCTGCCATTTTTTTGTTTTACCTCTTCCACATCAACAAAGCGTTTTCCTCTGAAGACTTTTTTCATTCAGGGAAACAAAAAATAGTCTCTTGGGGTGAGATTGGATGAGTAGAAAGGGTGGAGCATAGAAGTGGTGTTTTTGGTCAAATACTGCTGAACACTCAGCACGGTGTGGGCAGGTATACTCGTAAATCACCCATCATGAAATGGGCAAACCATTGAAAGAACCTCCAAAAAAAAAAAAAAAAAAACCTTCACTGAGGCCAAATGCAACCTCTTACAACAATACTAATAATACTAGCTGGTACACCGATGCCAATGGGTTCCTAGAACTCTTACCTAGCAGGGGAAGCCTGTACTATAAGTAATCTACCCTCCAAAGAATAATTCCAGTTTTTTGGGGCCCTCCTTGTGTTTTGATAGGAAAAAAAATAGGCTCTCTGTGACTAGGAGAGCTTGCTATCTTATACAGCATGTCTTTAAAGTAACATTAAACTTTTGTCAATGGAAAATTTAGCTGTTTCCAGAATGATATATATCTTCACAATGTTATATTGGTGTTTAAATTCTAGACATGAGAATTTTGCTTTTTATAAACCCAATGAAATGGCATATATGTTAAATGATTTAGGAGAACTATTGTGGTTTTGAGTGATCTGAATATTTCTACCTATTACTTGGCACAGGTATTTAAGTGTGCAATGATATCCAGTTGCAAGAAATTTTTAAAAATTTATTGACCTTCTAATAGTTACATTATAAGAGATTGTATATAGCTTCCTAGTAATTTTTATCCTATAACCTGCTTATCTTGTGGTTGAAGAAGCAATTTAAATAAACTTTAACATACCTGGGCAATTTCTCAGAAACAGCAATTTCACCTATTTTCCAGATGATCTGCTACGTATTTTTATTGAGATTACTGAGGACAGGAAGACCATTTTGGGTTGTTAAGGATATAGCAGCATGATATTTTGTTTTCTAAGGTCTCTCCTCAAGGACCCTTTACTTATTTTAGTCAGTAATCTAGAAAAAATAACTTACTACAATTTTACATTTCCATTATTTAAAATTTACTGCAAATTTACAATCCCATTAGTTCAGATAATTGATGTTTTCGGATGGATTCCCATTTCATGCTTAGTCCATAAATAATTTTTATATTTGTCATTGCCTTTTATTCTATTTTACTTTTAGTAACACTGAGTGAGATGGAAGGGCTTAAAACAATCGTGTCTCCAGAGTGAGGAATGGATTTTAAGAGTCAGGAAATTTAAGGAAATAAGCCTTCCCTATTGCCCATTTTCATACTCTTGCATACTCGACTTTCAGTATACATACTTTAATTGCAGTTAATTGAGCCAGTTAACATTTGGTAAATGGCATAGCATATGTGGCAATACCCTGCAACTGATTTTCTCATCCATTAGGTTGTTCTTTTAATTTTGAAATATTTTTACCTTTTAATAAAGCTGCATCCTTTACCATTGGACAGAAATCAACCCAGCACCCACAATAGTCTACCTCCCTGTCTCACTTCTCTGCTTATGTGGCCTCCATAGCGATAATTTATCACTTTAGTTGTTTATGTGTCTCCCTATCTAGAGATATCGCTGATTGATTCCTCAGGGTCACACATGGTGTGTTTCATTTGGTTTCTTCAGTGTCTAGCTCAGCAGTAAGCACATAGAATGAGCCAATACATGCTGACCAACTGAATGAGTAATACACGCTGACTGACTGACTGGCATTTGTCTTTTCAGACTAGTGGGGGACAATTTGGTGCATCATTGCCACAAAAGATTTCTCTGACAGCCCTCTATATCCAGTCCTGTGGAGAAGAGCAGCAGAATTCTTCTAGTATATAACGTGTTTTTGGAAGATGTGTTAACTCTTTGTATTTGGATTTTGTGGAAACAGTAGTATGTGACTCTCAACTGATCTACAATTCCTTAAAATAGATTGCCTGGCTTCTAGAATAATATTTTTATTATATATTTTTCTTTTTATGTTTTTTAATCATAGTGAAGTGAAAAGATAACAAATCTAAATGTAGTTTTGATCAGTGTGAGTGCAGGCACCATTACAGCTAACACTATCTGTACCAGTAAGAACATCTTATTACCAAACCTAAGTAGTAAACACATTATTAAAATTCAGAAAGACTGACTTCAAGAGCTTCTGTAGTCAGAATCAGAATTATGTCCCACAGCTGAAGAGTGAAACATATCTTAATTAGCAGGCTATCTGTGGCCCAGAATATTGGGTGCCGGGTGACAGTTCTGAGCATGCTTGCTTCTAGAGCCTGAAAAGGGAGCAGAGTACACAGGGAGCCCCAGTCACTGCTCTTGGCTTACTGGGAAGCTGGCATGGGCGCCCAGGGCCTGCTTAGAATCTGCTGTCAGCGTTTTGCCTCTCTATAGTTTCGATGGATGCCAAAGATATGCATTCTTGCTAGTAAAGGTATAGAGTACTGGCCTAGGAAGGAAGAAACTTTTCAGCATAACTTTACTTTCCCCCAAGCATAGTGTGAGTCAGCATAACATGTTTGCATAATATCAGAAACACTCTGTGAGCATAATATCTGGAGTGCTTTTTTGAAGCTAAGGCAACATACATTTTCTAAGCATAACATTTTTTTTTAATAGAAGTTACACTTAGAAATTGTCTCCTTTGATTAGATGTGGAAATGAAGCATTAGAAAGCCAGAACAGAATAAAAAGCCCAGCAGCTTCCTGGGCTACTGGTTTTTCCTTTCAATTATTTCAAACTGCCTCTTCTTGTCACATTAATTGAAAGATTAGTAGAAGTTGGCCATTAAAACTTCACGATTAGTTTCTAAAAATACATCAAGCCATATGCTCCCAATTGTATACTTTTTAATTTGTATGTTATAAGTTATCTTCAAAACTTCATGATTAGTGAAATTTGACATCATACTTGCCAGCATTGGCTCTTTATGAATACATTTTTAATAGTAATAAATGCTTAGCTCTTAAAGTTGAAGTGGCTATTAAATGATGGATTTGATTGCCATGGATTTATTATGTGCTAAAATATCAGAGGCATTTTAAAGTTTTTTCCCTTCACACATTGTAGACAGTGTTGGTTGTAGACTCAATGTGATAAAAGTATTAGATTGTTAAATTTTAGCAGCATCTGCTTAGGAGCTGCCTCCACCTGGATGGTCGACCACCCAGTATGGAACCCTGAAGATGTCATCCTGCAACCCTCATCTCCCTCTCTGTTGAAATGGGCTTCAGAGTAACTCCTTTGGCACAAACAGGACTCCCTGCTTCTCAGAACGCTCCTTTCTAGGGAAAGTACAGTTCATGTAGAAAATAGAGTGACTTGAACCTTGTATGTTGGCTCAAAATGCATGGGTGGATGTGTGGACTTTCTCCAGCAACTGACGACAGGGTGTCCAGTCGCAGGTCTCTATATGACCTTGAAGTGGTGACTGCATTTTCTTTTCTCCACTTCTTTACTGCCAAATCCCAACTGGTACAGTCTTTAATAAAGATTAAGTCATGTTTACCAAATAGTCTGAGCTAAGGTTCTACTGAAGCCTTAGGAGATTGTTTTTTGGCTTTGAAATTTAATATTTTTTAATAGTAAACTTATTAAAACTTCTACTTTCTTCCATCATTTCCTGGAATGGCCTGGGGGTTTTCTCTGTTGGTTCAGTGTAGCTTTTAGCACTGGGTTTTCTAGGTCAAGGTCTTTTCTCTCTAGTGGTAGCTATTCCTTAAAAATCTCATTGGTCACCTCTATCCTACTTTGCCACATCAAGCATTATAACCACTACTTACTTTGCTCCTTTTGACAGAGTCAAGATGCATGAGGACTTTGGACTTGAATTTTCTCCTAGTAATTATTAATTATGCCAGAGCATTAGTATTAATTATGCCAGAGCATTAGTATTAGATCAAAGCATTAAGAAAAAAATAAAACTGGTAACATTTAAATCTGACATTCTGAGTAAAAAATAGAGCTTGGAGAATAAAAGTACACCTCAAATGACTAGTTATTTACCGTGTGCCTGCTGTGTTCACAGTAGACACCTTACCAGCTCCCTGGACAGACACAGGGTGAATGGGTGGAGATAAAGAGGAAGGGGGAGAGAGGAAAGGGTTAGAAAGGATGCTTTCCTTCTAGCTTTATTCACTCATTGCCACTTCTAATAATGCTTAGCAGAGTAGAGCATTTATAAGGAATTCAAAAGCTCATAAAGCACTTTTATATATATTATCTCAGGTGTCTTCTTTTATGACATTTATCACAATTGTAATTAATTCATTATATGTGTAATCCATGGTGTTCTTTCTTGTCCATGATATTGTAAGCTCTGTTAAAGCAGGGGTTTCATTTGTCCTGTTCGACTGAAATTCCCAGTCACAGGTACACTCTCTGGCCTAGGATAGGCTAATGTTGATATATCTTAAATCCGTGGGTGCTGGGGGCCAGGTGTGGTTCTCATGTCTGTAATCCCAGCACTTTGGGAAGCTGAGTCAGGAGGATTGCTTGATGCCAGAAGTTAGAGACCTTAGAGACCAGTCTGAGCAACCTAACAAGACTCAGTCTCTACAAAACAAACAAACAAACAAACAAAAAAAATTAGCTAGGGCACGGTGCTCCAGAACTGTAGTCCTAGATAGGAGGCTGAGCTGGGAGGATTGTTTGAGCCTAGGAGTTTGATGCTGCAGTTAGCTATGATCATGCTACTGCACTACAGCCTACTGTCTCCAAAAAAATAAAAATAAAAGAGGATGATGGGGGTTGATTCTTACAGTGCCCTCACCCTAAGTGTGACACTCCCAGGAAGTTTTTCTGTCCTACATGATTAAATTAGTACTTACTTTACAAGCTCTCATTGCATTCTCTTTGTTATTTTGTAAGTAACAAGACACTTACAGTTAGTTGTTCAAAATTTGTGTTCCAAAAAAAAAAAAAAGTTTGTGTTCCAGACTAGAAGACACTGTAAAGTTCTAGAACTGTAAGATTCAAGAGGGCTTGGCTGCTGTATGATTTTTCACTGCTGTGTTCCTAGGGACTTAGGGACAAGTAAATGCCCTCCATAAGGAAAGTAGACAATATTATTTGATTATTTTATAGAAAAACAGATTGGATCTAGGGAAACAAATGGACTGACTATGGCAGCATGCCATGTGGTCAAGTATCACTGGTGCTGGAACAAAAACTACTTACACCTGCAAGCATGAGTTTCCTCATCTTAAAGAGACTCAACTAGGTAGTATCTGAAGTATCTTGCAATTCTAATTTTAAAAACCCCAAATAATTTAATTTAGAAAGTTTATTTGTTTAGTAAGTTTTGCAGTGGATTTAAGCCAGAGGAAAGGCCTTGAGAATCTCTTCTGGGGCAGGGACTGCTGCCCAGTGGTGAGCCCTGAGCAGAAGAGGGGCAGCAGGGGCACAGTAGGTGTCCAGGGTGGCAGGCATGGCTGTGGAGTGATCCAGCCTGTGGGAGGCATCAGATATCCTCAGGTGTTAGGAGCTTCTTTTTCATGAAAGACTGTGTAGGGCTCATTCAGCAATGGAGAGGTTGAGAACATCAATCGTGAGCACAGGGAATCAGTGACAGGGTCCCTGTCTAGCTCTAGTAATTGTAAATTTTTGATTTCTTATGAACCAGTGCTTTTTTGTTAGAGAGCTTGGGATTGTCTGCTGACAGCACAATCCACATTTGCACTGAACTTTCAAAGGAACTTTCTTTTTATAATGTGTGAATTATTTATATATAAGTATGTCCTGGCATGGAGGAAAAAGATGCAACCACTTGATTCCTAAACATGTATACTTTGAAATTATATGTTTGAAGATGTGGAAGTTCATTTTTAAAAAGAACTCACTACAGGGTGCTTTGAAATTGTGAATTCTTCCAATTCGGTAAAAATGTAAACAATGCCCTTTTGATTTATACACATTTTTAAAGTACAATACTTTGCTTCCCTCTGTGCCTCATCTGATGTATAAGACTTTTCATGAAATTTGAAGCATGCTGTTTTGATATGAAAACATCTACTTGCCTAATACAAGAAAGCATCATGCCTTAGGAATTGCTTACCAAACTTTTCTTGTAAATCAGTAGTTGACAGGAGTCCCACTTTGAAAATTGACATTTAATGCCTTGAAAGACTCCAGGGTACCTGTAGTCCAGCATCCCTGAACCTGTAACTCACTTGTGCTTTTTCCCACACTGACACCTTCATGCCATATAGAGTAGTCATGGACCCAGGTTATAGAGTAAGAAAACACTTTTGTCTTCTCTTCATGTGTTGGTGATTTAAAGCTGCAAATGAATCTCAGCTTTTGTCTCCCTGAGTTGTGCTATCACTAGCAACCTGCTTTTGCTTTAGATTTTTGTTATCCATCTTTGTCCTGAAGCAAAAATTCAGCTGAATTATCAGTTTGAAACAATGATAAGGCTCACACTTTCTGGTACCTCTTTCAGAATCAGAAGATGGCCTAGAAGAAAAATGGCCCTAATGACAGGGCTCACCTCCATTGCTCGTCATAGCCCTCTAATACCATGCATTCCACCCAGGGACTTAAGGGCCCACCCTCCTACTCAGGTCCCTGCTGCCACTGCTGGTACACAGACAAGTCACCTAGAGACACAAGGTTCAGTCTACCTGGACCCACCATGATTGGCACCCACATATGCCCCCTGGGGCCCTGAGGGCTACCATGCTCAGCAATGATTACAGCTAAAGAAATAATACAGAGACTACACCCAGAATAAAAGCCAAAGCACCATACTCAACTAACATTATAAATACACCCACAGGAAATAGTCTTTTAATATGAAAGCCAATCTGTAAAATTGGAAGACAGATGTTATACCAGATGCACAGATAATCAATGTAAGGACACAAGAAACTGGAAAATCCAAGAAATCATGATGTCTCCAAAGGATCACAATAATTTTTCTGTAACACATCTCAGTGAAAAAGAAGCCTATAAGATGACTGAAAAATAATTTGAAATAATGATACTGAAGAAACTCAATGATATACAAGAAGGAATAAATACATACTACAAAGAAATCATGAAAACAATTCATAGTCTGAATGAGAAATTTTAAAAAGAGGTATCACAAAAAGAAACCAACAGAAAACCTAGAACTGGAGAATTCCATAAATGAAATAAAAATGCAGTTAAGAACTTCACCACAGACAAGATCAAACAAGAAAGAATTTCTGAACTTGAAGACAGTTCTTTGAAAAAACTTAGTCATACATAAAAAAACAAAAGAATAAAGCAAAAAGTGAACACCTATGTGGCATATAGGACAATGACCATGCATTGACCACATATTCTACTTTTGCATGTTCCAGAAGGAGAAGATATGAGTAAAGGCATAGAAAACCTAATTAACAATATAATAGCTGAAAACTGGTCAAATCTTGCAAGAGATACAGATCTCCAGATGCAGGAAGCTCAAAGAATCCAAAATAGATCCAACTCACAGAGATCTTGTCCAATGCACATTATAGTCAAAATGTCAAAAACATAAAGACAGAATTTTAAAAATAAGAAAAAGGTGTCAAGTCATATATAAAGGGAATACCCATCAGACTCACAGCAGATTTCTCAGTAGACACTATACAGGTCAGAACTTATAGGACGATACATTCAGAGTTCTGACGGGGGGGGGGGGGGGAGAAATGTCAGCCAAGAATACAATACCCAGCATAGCTCTTCTTCAAAACTGGAAGAGAAATTAAATTGCTCCCAGATTAGCAAAAAATGAGGGAATTCATCACTACTAGACTGGTTCTACAAGAAATACTTAAGGGAGTCATACATCTGGAAATGAAAGGACAATCTCTACCATCATGAAAACACATGAAAGTATAAAACTCACTGGTAGAACAGATACACAAATGAGAAAGAGGAGTCACATTGCAATGCTAAATAATAGAAGAAGAAAAAGGGAACAGAGGATATAGAAAAAAAGGGAATTTACAAAATTAGAAGAATAAGCCCTCACCTATCAATAATAATCTTGAATGTAAATTATTTAATCAGCCACTTAAAGAGATATAGGCTGCCAGGCATGGTAGCTTATGCCTGTAATCCCAGCATTTTGACAGGTGGAAGTGAGAGGATTGCCTGAGCACAGGGGTTCTAGACCATCCTGGACATCTTGGTAAGACCTTGTCTCTACAATAATTTAAAAAATTAGCTGAACATGGTGACTGTGGTTCCAGCTGCTTGGAAGTCTGAGGCAGAAGGCTTGAGCCCAGCATGTTGAGGCTGCATTCCAGGCTGGGTGACAGAGTGAGACTCAAGGGGGAAAAAAAGGATATAGACTGACTGGTTAAGAAAAAAAGCATGGCCCAGCTAAGTGCTGCCTACAGAGAACTCAATTCACCTGTAAAGACACATATAGACTGAAATTAAAGGGATAGAGATGAATATTTTAAACAAACAGAAACTAAAAGTGAGCAGGTGTTGCTATACTTATATCAGATAATGCAGACTGTAAGTCATTTTCACTGTAAAATGTGGCATAGCAGATCATTATATAATGACAAAAGAGTCAATTTAGCAAGGGTATATAACAATTCAAAATATATATGTACCTCACATGATTGTTGAAAGTGGACAGTTTTCTAAAGAAGACATACAAATAGCCAGCAGGTATATTTTAAAATACTTAATATCACTAATCACAAGGAAAATGCAGATTAAAACCATAATCAGATATTGCCTCATCCCAATTAGAATAACTATTATCAGAAAGATAAATAACAAATGCTAGAGGGGATACAGAGAAGAGGGAACTCTTGTACACTGTTGGTAGGAATACAAATTATTACAGTCTCTATGAAAAGCAGTGTTGTGATTTCTTACAAAATTAAAAATAAAAGAACTACCTTGTGATCCAGCAATCCCTCTTCTGAGTACTTACCAAATGGAAGGAAATCAGTGTATCAAAGAGATACTTGTACCCCCAATGTATTGCATGCAACACAACTAACAGTTGGAATCAACCTAAGTGTCCATCAAAAGATGAATGGATAAAGAACATCTGGTTTATATGTATAAGGGAATTCTATTCAGTCATGAAAAAGAATTATGTCATTGGCAACAACATGGATGGACCTGGAGGTCATTATGTTAAATGAAATAAGCCAGGCACAGAAAGACAAATATGGCATGTTCTCATTCATATCTGGGAGCTTAAAAAGTGTATCTCACGTAGGTTAAGAGTAGAATAATAGTTATCAGAGACTGGGGAGGGTGGGTAGAAGGTTGAAGAGAGGTTAATGGGTACAAACATACAGCTAGATAGAAGAAAATAACTTCTAGTGTTTGATAACACCAGCAGGGTGATTATTGCTAATAGTACTTTATTGTATATTTCAAAATTTCTAGAAAAGATATGAGATGTATCCAACTCAAAGAAACAATAAATGGTTGAGGTAATGGATATCCTAAATATCTTGATTTGATCATTATACATTGTACACGTATATCAAAATAATACCTTTAAGAAAAAAATAAAAGAATAGTCATTTTGTCAAAACAAACAAGCAAACAAAACATCAGTAAGCAGTGGGAAGACAGATTCATTTTAACAACTTTCAGACACCTCCCATCAAATTTCTGAAAACTTATATTTCTTTAATTCTCATCAAAGACCAGTGTTGAAAGGTGAAAAACTGGGACCACAAAGTTATTTTCAGTTGATATTTATGGTTAATTTTATGTTGTGTTTGTACCTGTGTATTTTACAGTTGTCATTTCTGTTTGGTTGTGTATTTTTAGATGAGGAATTGTGATAAATCATAACAGTTAAAAAGTAGAAATCTGTACATATACACTTCTTTTGTAAAAAATAATTTACTCAGAAACAACAGGTACATTGAATATAATTCGATTTTCTGTTCTTGTTTGAGAGGTCAAAAGTTCCTTTTTTTCTAAGACTTTCATTTCTAACACTGGTACTTGGTTTTACTTTTTTTAACAACTGGAACACGTTTTTCTTCATTGTATTCTGAATACATTACAGTTACCCTTTGGTTCTATACATGCTGTGTTTTTTTGGCAACTTCAGCATTTTAATCATATCTGTAAAACCTAAAACTTTTCATATATAAATAGATAAGGATGTCTGAAGGCAAGCACACTGAAGTCATTTGCCATTTTAAACCAATTATGGGAAATGGATATAATTTTTGTGAAAATTCTAAACATGAAATGATCAAGTCAACAAGAAAGAGATTTCTTTTTTTTTTTTTTGAGTTGGAGTCTCACTCCGTTGCCCAAGCTGGAGTGCAGTAGCACGCTCATGGCCACCCCAGCACTGACCTGCTGGGCTCCATTGATCCTTCCGGTCTCAAACCTGCGGGCTCAGGCAATTCACTCACCTCAGACTCCCAAAGTGCTGGGATTATAGGTTGAGCCTGGCCAAGATTTCTGTGTTAAGTCACCTTTCTTCTATATACCATGTTTTAAAAATTAACAAAATACATGTCAACTCTTTGTATGCATTGTTTATGTTTATTCTTTCTACCCTTTAATGTACACTGGATATGACATAAATACTTTAAAGAAAAGAGAAATAAATTTAAGGCCAATTTAAAATTTAAACTATTAAAACAATTTCTTAATTTATTTTTAACTTGAATTTGTTGAACAAAATTTTCAAATTTTAAATATTTTAGTAGTATGTACCTGAAAGGCAAGATATAAAAAGAGGTCTTTAGAAAGTGTATTTGCATTTTTCCTCTACCAGATTATTTTCGTGAACATTTAAAATGGGATGATATTTATAAAACATTATGAAAATTATCTTGAAATTTTATTCATTATACTAAAATCATTTTGCATACAAAACTGTTTAGAACTTTGATGCAGTGTTGTTTTAAAATATTGTAATTACAGACTTTGGGGTGTTTGCAGCAGTAGTTTTTATTTTCTTATTAAATATCGAAATCTAGTGACAGATTTACTTAATATCATAATGTTAAAGTAATGATGAACAAAAGTGATATTTCAAGATATTTTCACCACCATAAAGTTAAATGAAAATATCTTAAATTCTATTTGTGATTGTCATTGGTACTACTAATACTGTTGTGGTTTATTGCTTCCGTTCAAAAATGAAGGAAATGCTAGACTTCCAGTTAGTGAAAATGAAGATGCAGTTTTTTCGCCATCTAAGTTTGTGGCTTTGTGAAATCCTATTTCTTTTTTTCTTATTTTCTTATTTTTATTTCAATCGCTTTAGGGAGTACAAATAATGTTTTGTTACATGGATACATTGTATACTGGTGAAGAAGTTTCTGAAATCGAAATGGGCTTGGCTGGTTTGAGGAACAGAAAAAAAGCCACAATTTCTGGGACAGAATAATTTGGAGGGTGCTACAGAGTGAAGTCTGGAGGTAAAAAGGGTTTAGGCCAGGTAGTGCCTTGTAGAACATGTCAGGCAGGCATTTCACATATATTGTAAGCACAATGGACAACTGTAGTGGAACTGCAGGTATCTACCACAGTTTTTCTCTTATTTTGTTTTAACATAATTCCTGATTTTAAGCCAGGTCCAGCTTTGCAGAGTGAAGACCACACTTTCTTGTCTTTCTTTTAGAGCAGTGTGGCTCTGGGCTTATAACATGTATGCACAAGAGTTGGGTCAACTTCTCTGAAAATAAGTGACATTCATTGCCCCTTCTCCATTCCTTGCTTCTTACTGTGGAATGTGGATGTGATGTCCATGAGCTAGCATCTGCCTCACTACTCCAGACTTCTTTCTGCCTACCACCTGCTTCTCCTCCTGAATCTACCACCTTTGGTCATGTGACTGCAATATACATAACTGTCCTTACCAAAAACTGGGAAGTCAACCTAGAGGTCTTCCCTCTTCTTCCTTGCATCCCCAAAATAAGTCTCTGAGCTCTGTTACTTCCACTTCCAGAGACATCAGTCATCCCATTACTGTTACCTATGGTTCAGAACCTTATTATCTTTACCTGAAAAAGGCTCCCAACCTGTCTGTTTGCAGTTTAGGTATTTGTTGGCATTTGTGTTTATAAATCATACATTTGGCAATGTATGGAGGCATTTTCTTTGGGGAAGTGCACATATCTAGTGGGTCAAGGCCAAAGATGCTGCCAAACATCTTCCAATGCGCAGGATAACAAAGAATGATCCAGCCCAAAATGTCAATTGTGCCAAGTTTGAGAAACTCTGCCCTAGCTCCATCCCTTAGGAATCATCCTCCAAGCCAGACTCCCTCTCCCCCTGCTCTGCTTGTGCCTTTATTGTGACTCTTAGGAAATTCTTCTTTTTACTTTTTTTTAATCTCTTACTAGATTGTGCTCCTTGGGGTCAGGAGCCATTCATCACGCAGATTTTTGTCTTTAATGCCAGCACTGTGGCTCAGCAAGTAATAATTGAATAGAAGAATGGATGAAGAAGGAAGGAGTGGGAGAGGGAAGCTAATGGCATACTTCATCTCCTTATGTTTTTAACTTTGGTCATCCCTGTATCTACCTCTGTATCTGATGGTTCTGATTAGAAACACAGTGAGCAGCCGGGAGGAGAGTCAACAGAAAACCATGTACAAAACCTATTGGACACGAGTTTCAGACAGACACTAGATAATTGGCATACCCGTAGTCTTGTAATTCATTTCTACTTTATATTAGCTAGAATATATGCAGGAGTAGGTGAAAGGAATAATTGTATAAAGCACTGCTGCCCAGTAGAAGAGTCTGCAATAATAGCCATGCTGTGTGTCAGCACCGTTCAGTATAATAGCCCAGGCCTTATGTGAGCTCACTTTTTAATTTTATTTGTTTTAGTTCATATAAACTTAAATGGACAGAGCAGATCTGAAGTCTGTTTTTAGGGTGACCTACTACCCATAGTGTTCTTGGGAATGCTTTGCTAATCTTATCATAGTTTATTTTGGGCAGAGAAAGAATTAACACAAACTTTTTAAAAATGAAAAACAATACAGTGGAGAAACATTCCATTTTTCCAAAAGACCTAATGTTCTGAGTCACATCTTGGGTGTATGGGCAGATGGAAAGCAGGTTTAGCTGGGTATTTATCGAAAACAATGACAGGCAAGCCAGACCCCATCCTCAGACACTTTCCAAACTCATAACCCATGGAACAACATTCCTCCAAAAGCCAACCTGTGCCACACCAATGCGTTGTAAGGACTCCTAGAACCTCTTTGACCTTTGAACAGGTTCAGAGTGTGCTACATTAAAACAAATTAATCCTGGAAGAGATTCAACTTATTAATAGATTATAGAGCCTGATGGGGAGAAAAGAATATCTTTTGTTTGGAATTTACTTTGAGGGGATTTGAGATACTCAGTTGGCGAATACCATGTTTTCCCTAATAAGTGGGAACTAAATACTGTATGCACATGGGCACAAAGATGGGAACAATAGACACTGGGGCATGGGATGGGGAAGGAGGGAGGGGGTAAGAGTTGAAAACTACCCACTGGATATCGTGTCCACTACCTGGGTGACAGGCTCAATAGAAGCCCAAGCCTCACCATCACACACTATTCCTATGTAACAAACTTACACCTGTACTCCTTGAATAAATAATAATGATAACATTTATAAAAAATATTTTCAGTTGGCAATAAAGTAATATTCCATACCTCAGACAGCAAAGATCTACTGAATGTCTATTGCTGTGACCCCAGTATCAGTAGGCACTGGGGGCATATATAAGAGCACCGTTAGAAATAACCTCCAAACTCCGTGGGGCTCTTTTGCATAAAACATAATTTCCTTAAAAATATGATTGTTTTCATTCCTATTCAATATCTCTCTAATGCTTTTGGCAAAATAACCTGGGGTATTGGTTTTATGCTCATTCTTTGACTGGCTATCTGTGAAAATAAAACAATAGGTATAATGTCTCACTTTCTATGTAATAAGATTTAGGTGAAAATGAGGTAAATGTGCTCTCACTTTGAAATTGCAAAGAAAGTACTAAGCAGTATTTAAGCTATTTAATACCATTGCTCACGCTTGTTCTATTAATATTATTAAATGTTTTAACTTTAAAATTTTTGTGGTTACTTAAAAAAAGAATAATTTTCTACAATCACAATATTTTAATATTAACAGGACAGTATTAGTATACTGTCCTATTAAGTACCTAGAATATAAAATATACTATAGATACCACTAATATTAAATGTATCTCTAATATAAAGACTCTTTTGCTTGTAACACCATCATTCTTCCAGTGGAATTCCCCCATGTCTTTCTCAAGATGGCAGTAAGATCAGATTAGAGGTGTGAGTAAAATATTATTGCAGTCAATTAAAGCATTAGGCACATAAATCGATCAGTAATTTTTCAAGTACATGATAGGTCAGGATTTCTTTCCATTTTGTTGAAGAAAAATGTGATAGCTAAGATGAAAAGACGTGTTTATTTTTTTGTCAGGTATTCTGTGATTAGTTCATTAAATATTTTCATCAATTCCGGTGACCTCTTGTCTCTCAGCTGCATAGTGACTTTTCTAACTGTGCTGTCCATCCCTCTGGTTGCCCTAAGAGAAACCAGATTCCCTGCAGCTGCCTCCAGGCTCTCTCTTATCTAACTCAGAAGCGCCTCCTGCCAGGGGGGTTTTCTTGGGCAAGGAATAAGCCCAAAGGTCTCTGTATTGTAAAAAGGTTCATGGCAGGTCAAGTATTTTTCAGTATATGTTTTAAAGGCTTGGTTGAGCTAATTTAATTTCGTATGTTCATTAATTCCTCTCCTTTCACCTCCACCCCCCTCTGAATAAACGGCCCTTCACACGAATCCAATTTAGCTTCAATACACCTTATTCACACTGCCTTTTATTGCAAGCCACATTCCAGCCAGCTGGAGGGTGCCCGGCTGCCTCAGGTTTCCCGATTTAGCTCTGGAAATGATTTCAGCATGGCTAAAACTTCTCACTGGCCAATTTGGAAAACAGGTTTTAATTTGTGAAGAAAGTCCAAAATGGTAACTGAGAGTGAAAAAGCGGATGGAGGAGGTTGGTGTGGGGAAGCAGAACATGGAGAGGAGAAACTCTGTCATCCTCTTCCCAGTGCTCCTTCCTTCTCTACCCTAATCCTTGTTTCCATTCTCTTAAGCTGAGGCCGGTGGGGAGGAGGCAGGGAGGGGAGCTGATGTGAAAGTCAGTTCTTAGCCTTGTACTCTTGTCACCCTCCTTGGGACTTCTCTGGTTTAATTACAGGACTGATAGAAACAAGGGCTAGCGTGGAACTCTGTGCAGGCAGCTGGAGGGGAGCAGGCAGTGGTGGCCAGGATGAGGTTTAGGACTGAGGTCTTATCTGGGAATAGCCATAAGAAGGGGAAACTGCAGCTGTGAGTGAGAAAGCATGTCCAATTAAAGTAGGCTGAGGCATCAACTGTTCACATGGACATGGCTGGAAGTAAAAACTTGTAACACTTTCCTTTTGCAAACATCATTGAACCTAAAGCTACCCTGCTAAATCTGTGTCTATTAGACCCGAAAGTTATTGTTAAGTAATTCATATGGGGTGTTAAAAGCTTCATTAAAAGTGGATTTATTGTGGGCTTTCGTAAAAGATATGTTATTGAAATGCACACAGACAAGTTCCAGATTCCTGAGGCTGATTGATTTCAAGTCTAGGGAGGATATATTTCTAGGTAAAAGCCATCTCTGTTATTATTTGAATATATACTTCAGTATCCCTCAAGAAGAAATAAATGTCATATCTATTTATTTTTTATTTTATTTTATTTTTATTTTCAAGATGTGGGGTACAATTCAGGATTAGCTATACAAGTGGGCACAGTACAGGTAAAGTTTGGGCCTCCCTTTGGCCCCCACTTTAGTTTGAGATCAGATACCCTTATTGATGTTGTGTCCTCCCTCCTCACCCTGGCAGGATCCCGCTACTGCCAATCCCTTTCTTATAGTATTGTGATAATTGTTCAAGGTCTGTTTATGAGTGAGGACATATAGTACTCTGTTCTTTGTTTCTGACATAGATCACTGAGTGTGATAGACTCTGAATCCATCCAAGTTGCTGCGAAGTCCGTATGTTTGTTCTTTATGGCTGCATAATATTCCATCGTGTATATGTACCACATTTTTTTATCCAGTCCAGTTTCAATGAGCAGCACGATTGGTTCCATGTTTTTGCTGTTGTGAGTAGTGCTGCAGTAAACATGTGTGTACAGGTATCTTTTTAGTAGAATGATTTGAGTTCCTCCAAGTATATTCCCGGTAGGGAGATTGCTGGGTCATATGGAAGGTCAATGTCTAGTTCTTTTAGAAATCACCACATTGTTTTCCATGGAGGTTGCATTAGTTTGCAGTCCCACCAGCAGTGTAAAAGTGTTTCTTTTTTCTCCGCATCCTAGCGAGCATTTGTTGTTAGCTTTATTAATGATGGCCATTCTTACTGGGGTTAGGTAGTATCTCAATGTGGTTTTGATTTGCATTTCTCTGATGATGAGTGAGGTTGAGCACTTTTTCATGTGTCTGTTGGCTGCCCGTATATCTTTTTTGAGAAGTGTCTATTCATGTCTTTTGCCCACCTTTTAACGGGACTGTTTGTTTTTTTCTTTTTGGCATGTTTGAGTTCCTTGTAGATCATGGATGTTAGACCTTTGTCAGATATATAGTTGGCAAATATTTTTTCCCATTCTGTGGGCTGTCTCCCCACTCTCTCGATGGTTTCTTTTGCTTTGCAGAAGCTTTTCTGTTTGATGAGGTCCCACTTGTCTGTGTTATCTCTTATGGCATGGACACTTGGGTTTTGATCAAGAATTGGTTGCCAGTTCCAATTTCCATAAGAATATCTCCTGCATTTTCTAAGATTCTTATAGTTTGAGGTAAATGTCATATTTAAATATAAGCATACTTTAATAATAGGTGTTACTTATATTTCTACTATATTGTTTCTGTTATATAGGATTTGTGGTATCAGAATAAGCAAGTTTATTATT
>CAUYQG010288987.1:0-19568 GCA_963574415.1 Tarsius wallacei
ACTCCCCCCCCCCCCCCCCCCCCCCCCCCCGCCCCCCGCCCCCCGCCCCCCGCTCGGGGGGCGCGGGGGGGGGCGGGGGGGGGGGGGGGGAGGAGAGAGAACCCAGAGTGTAACAATGCACCCAACCAACCCCACCCAGCAACAGACCTATGACTATGAGTACTTCAAGAACTGGGTGGCATGCCTATACTTCTGGAGCCAGCACAAGGATGAGGTGCTGTTGGAACTATTCTCATTGGGTTGCAGCACTCTTTAAGACTTCATTTCCATGGGGCATTTTGTAATCATATACAAATGTTGCTTTTGGCCCAGGCCTTAGTGGGTCAAGTGTTGGTGATCCTTGTCTTCGTACAAGCACTGAGAGCCTTATAATCTATTTCATCAACTTTACGGATCCTGATGGAAGCATTTTTCATACAAAGATAAACCCATCCCTATCAATTTGATTTTCAGTACTTTCTTTGGATTCTAATTTGGGCTGAGATTTATGACAGCTGATGACAAGATCAAGTTCTGGTTGGAGATGAATTTAATTGTAGACATCTTTACCATTCTGCAAGCCTTTGTTTCTTATTATTTGAAGAGTCACTGGCTGGGTTTAAGATTCCTAAGAGCACTGTGGCTGCTGGAATTCCCTCAAATCTTGTTAATTCCATGAGCCTTCAAGACCAGTAATTCAGTGAAGTTTTCCAAACTGTTATCAATAGTTCTCAGTACCTGATTTACAGCTGCAGGATTCATTCACCTGTTGGAAAATTCTGATGATTCCTGACTCAAAGGTAGAAATTCACACACTATATCATATTTTGAGTCCATTTATGGTCATGGCAACAACATCCACCCTTGTCTTTGGAGATGTTGTAGCAAAGACATCCTTAGGACAGACCTTCATCATATTCTTCACCCTGAGGAGTTTGATATGATTGCGAACAATATCCCTGAAATGATGGAACTGTTTGCTAAGAGGAAATACACCAGTTTCTATGAAGTGGTCAAAGGGAAGTCCCTTGTAGTCTGTAGAAACATCACTGTGGACAGTGTAACTGCTTTCTTGAGGAATTTTCTCTGCCACAAGTCAGGGAAAATCAACACTGAGACTGTTTTCCTGGGAGAGGTCCATCCTTCTTTGGAATTGAAAACCACATTTAAATGCTACTTAGCTTATACAACTTTTGTTTCTGGATCATCAACGAAATGAAAGGATCTCAGGTGAGTTGTGGTAGGATATGCAGAAGCATGGCAGTTATAGCCAACTCTTGGTGTAGTGATTTGCATGCTGAAGTGTCCTCCAATGTTGAGGGTGCTCTCTATCAAGAACTATTACCCTAAGCCTAAAGTCATCAGATTCTTCAGTTCCATTACAAGATTTATCTGCCAAAGATTCCCAGCTGGAATTAGAACTGGAGACAACATCATCTGCTTTGCTGAATTAAAGCTTGGATTTATCACTAAAGGCTGTTTGGCTTGTGCACCATCTCTATTTGCTGATCTCCTAAATGGCCCTGGCAAAAACATTTCTTGAGTGGCATGAAGAACAAAATTCTTACTCAACATCTCTCTGATGACTTTGCTGGAATGTGTTTTCCTGAAGCTGCCTAGCTCTGCTTTGTGAAGATGCACCTGATGCTGACAACCATCGAACTCAAGTCCCTGTTTAATGATGGTTACAGTGGTCTGATGCTGAATCCACCTGCACAAGTTGAGATGCGCAAGAACACATAGGGTTCTCTATTGCCGAAACTCTAAAGGAAGTCAGAAGAACCTTTTTTTTTTTTTTAATATACAATATTTTTTTATTGTGATATTGAGGGGTACAGTTAAGGGTTTAGGTACATAAATATGTCTCGTTCAGGCACCCTTGTTGATAAAAAGTGTCCCCCCAAAGAAGAGCCTTTTTAAATTGTTCTGTCACAGTGATGTATGTTCCTGAGCTAACTGCAAAATGTGACTGCAGAAACAGGAGCTGGCTGCAAATCCCAGTGTCATTGGCAAACAATAAAAAGCTGTAGGAAGGAATTTTCCTCTGATACAGTAATACAGAATTATTTTCCAGCAACCATGCCTAGTGTCTCAACCTTTGCCACCAGCTCTTTAGTACATTAAAACCTCCATTAACCAAAAAGCAAGATCAGAGGGCCAATCCAAAAGTTCTGTCATTCCAAACTTTAATGAAAATAACTGCAATATGTTAGCAACAGGAAGATCTTTAATGACTGGAAATTGTGATTATCTAAGGATAAACACTATATTATCAACAGAACATTAACCATTATGTATAAGTATTACATAATATAATGGATACTCTAGGTTTTTTTGGTAATAATTGGAGACGAGGTATTTAAAGCACTTTGCTGGTGCAGCCACTATGGAAGACAATATACAGTTTCCTCAAAAAAGTAAAAATAGAACCACTGTATGATCTGGCAATTCCACTTCAGAGTATTTAGCAAAAGGAAATGAAATCAATACGGTGAGGACATTTCTGCACTCCTGTGTTTATCGCAGTACTAGTCACAATAGCCAAGATATGGAAACAAGGGTTTGCGGAAAGGTGAATAGATAAGGAAAATGTGACACACACACACACACACACACAAAATGGAATATTATTCACTCTTCAAAGAAAATCTTGCCATTTGAAACATAGGTGATCCTGAAGGACACTATGCTAAGTAAGCCAGACAAAGAGAAATTCCATAGGATCTTGTTTATATATGGAACCTAAAAGAATCAAAGACACGTAGTGGAATGGTGGTTGTCAGAGACTGGGGGGGTGGGGGAACTAGAGAAATTGGTCAAAGGGTACCAAAAACAGAGCACTTTGCATGATTCCTGGCAGCTAGTAAGTACTCATGAAATGTTTCTTACCATTGCAATGACCAATTCTTGTATCCCGGAGTATATAAAACTGGGCAAAATATGTAATAAATGCAGAGACTTCCAAAGATGTGGATTTTGAAATAAATCATTTACTTGAAAAAAATTTTTAAAAGATCAGTAAATTTTAATCCTACCTGAGCCCCTGCCAAAATGGCCTTCTCATAGATCGCGATAATATTTTCAATAGGACTTGTGATTGGTTCAATACGTGCAAGACATATCCAATATTTAACAAGTTTTGTAGCATCTGGAATATTTTTAATCAAGTCGTTCAGTGTGGCCAGTATTTCTTCTTTTGGGCATCCCTAAGAAAGTAAAAAGTAATGTGTGTGATTTTTTTAGCTTACAAATATGAACAATTAATAACTGAGCCTACTATAATCAAAATCAGTGACAAAGATAAAAAGTTGATAGAAAACTATTCATATAAACATTCCCTATTTTCATCCCCCTTTAGCCAACCTTCCTTTAAATGTCTAAAAAAGAAGCTTATCTGCCTTGAACATATGGCAGCAAAAACTAAAACATTAGTTGAGATACTTATCAGTAAAAATGACTAACACTTTACTTGGTCTTGATGTTTATCTTCTCCGTTTGTTAATACTTTCACCAAATATTTATAAGAATAGCTGTAAGGTTTTTTTTCCCCTTAAGTCTTTGTCAGGTTTATTAAGGCTATTAAGGTTAATGAATCTAATGGTTTATATAAGAGTTATATATAGTTAAATAGTAAGGCAGAAAATTCCATGGTATCAAAAGAAAAAAAAAATCAACTGAACAGAAATAAGAATAGAATTAGTTTTCCTGATAGTAACTTTCACTGGTCCTCAGAATCATAAAATGTTTACAGATGCTCATGAAGAGTAGAGTAAGGTGTGAATACCTTTTATTCAGTCTTGCTATGGATTTTAGACACTAGTGGGGGATCAAAACAAGATTACAGAGTAGTCAGAAAACAAAGAAAATATTCTGGAGCTGATTATACACCATAGGATTTTGGACCAAATAGCAAAATTCTACAATAAAATTAAGACATGATAAAAATGAGATTTTGTTTGAGACTATTTTAGGTAACTTGAATTTAATCTGTGATAATAATGACTCACACAGAAATAATAATTTGTGTTGCTAGTTTTTTGATAAAATGTGTAATGTGTGGAAAAAATGACTTGTAAATATACTGAACAACTATAAGAAACAAAGTATTAGATGTGAAATACCATCCCAGCATATGCTATATTAAGATCATAGAGGAGTACAGTATTAATAACTCAAGTTAAAAAAAAAAAATCTAATTATCCCTTTGACTCAAGTTGAGCATGCCTAATTTGAAAACCCAAAATCCCAGCTAGGATGCAGTGGTTCACGCCTGTAATCCAGCACTTTGGAAGGCTGAGAGAGGAGGATTGCCTGAGGCCAGTTCAAAGCTGCAGTGAGCTATGTATTCTGGCCTGGGTGAAAGAGCAAGACCCTGGCTCAAAATAAATATAAAAAATAACAATTAAAAAAAGAAAACCCAAAATCCAATTTTGGAATGCTCCAAAACCTAAAACTTTTTGAGTGACATCATGACAATAAAGATGACCATCATTAGCACTGCAGAAAAAGTGCCTATATATGACAAAGCAAAAATAGGCGATGGGCTTATTGAGGGACTAGAGTAGCATATATTCATAACAGAATGAGAAATTATGTCAGTTTACAAAATTGAAGATTCCTAGAGACAAAAACTGTTGTTAATGAGGCAGGTAATTCTGGAGGAAACATTTCAAAAAGCCATCCAGCAAAATGCCTCCTTATCCACTTCCTAGTGCCTCTACTGCTTCCTCTCACCTAAAAATGCAGTACAAATATGTCAGCCTTTAAATAAAAATACACACTGAAAACCTGCTGTTGTTGTCTAACGAGTGATGCAGGCAGGCGTTCTAGTGCTACTTTGCTGCTTAGTTACCCTAAACACATTGTTTTTCACTGTATTAATGGCATGTCTTTTTTTTTTTTTAATGTTGAGTATTTATGTGTGAATAAGTATTAAAAAAATGATTGCTTATTGGTAACATATAAATTCAGAGTCAGGAACGATGGTGATGCTAAACAACTAGATTGTCCACATGGCTGGCTGACTCAGGGACATCTTTGCTTTCTAATGTTTCAAGGTATACAATCTTTGACTCAAATGCACAAAATTATTAAAAATATTGTATAAAATTACCTTTTAGGCTATGTATAATAAACTGTATATAAAACATAAATGAATTTTGTTTTTAGACTTGAGTCTCATCCCCAAGATATCTCATTATATATATGCAAATATTTCAAAGTCCAAAAAACTCCTAAATCACTTCTGGTCCCAAGCATTTTAGATAAAGGATACTCAACCTGTATATTTATATGAACTTAATGCAAAATGCAGTAAATTAAAAGCTAACAATCTCAAAATTAATGAAGCAGTATATCTCAAGATTCAGTAATTGTGAAAACAATCTCACAACTAATGTTAAATAGGCATCATATCACTGACATCACTTGGCCAAAAAGACTGATAACACAATTTAATATGATAATGTTTGTGAAGGTAATTTGGAAACTATAAAATGCTATACAAATATAAAATAAAGACTCTACCTCGTCGATCAGCTTCAGGCATTCAGAAATTGTGTTGTGTACTTTTTCAGTAAATAATCTTTGTTCATCTTCTTCTGCCATGGTAGTCCAAAAGGACCCAACTGGTTTTTCATTTTGTCCTTCAGGCTCACGCTGGGTAACTATCGGGTCAGGAGGCCTTTTCAACACTCTTCCTTTGCCAGTTTTCCACTCACTCAGACGAATTCTACAATTAGAAGCAGTATATAAACATTACTTTCATATTGCTGATAAAACTCTGTCAAATAGAGGAAAGTTACAAAATATTTCAAGTCTTTAAGTAGTTCTACACTAGTGGCATATACATAGTTCACAAGTCTGAAGAAAAACAAGTATTAAACATATCAAGGTCAATTATATGTTCAAAGACCCCATGAATACATTTTTAAATGGAGAGGTTATAAAATATTTCCCAATTTATTAAGCATTTAACATAGATTTTTAAAAGCACCCTAATAAGACACACTCAGATGCAAAAACTTTTAGGTCACATTGTTCCACAATATAAATGTGTCTGCGTATGACAGAAACCACAGAAGAAAATTCTAATACATCCAAGGATATTACAAGTCAAATCCACAAACAGTAATCTATTGAAAATTAAGGGAAAAAAATGAAGGAAATGACAACTACTTACTTTCTCTCTTCTGCAGTTTCTTTGGGCCGAGCTGATCTACTATCAACAGTTGCTTTTACCATAGTATGTCTTTGCTGGTCAATGGGTTTGGACTTTTCTATCAGTTTGGTATTAGAAGATGAAGCAGGCCTGGCTACAATTTCAGATGCTATACTTTTTGATAGTGCCTTATTTCTTTTTAAGTCCTGAGAAGAACTGGTTTTGACACTAGATAAAACTGGTTTTGACTGTAAAAATTCTTTTTCATGAAACCCTTTCTGGAACGTAATATTGGCAGAGGTTCTACTGATGCCTTGTTTCATGGACTTCCGGGTATTATTCTGACTTCTAATAGGAGGTCGTACAAGTTGTGTGTTCTGAGATGTAGTGCTCATAAATTTAGTAGTATCCGTCATATTTGAGGCTCTGTCACTTTTCACTATTTTATCGCTGGTATTTGTAGGCAGAAGCTTGGTAGCTTTAGGGATAGTAGCTGAAAGTTTCTTTGTTGGTGCAGAACTTTCATCTTTGCCTTGTAGTGGTTTTCTAAATGAATTAATCTTAGACTGAACAATTTGGCCACGATAAGATCCAAGTACAGGTTTCTTGGGCACGATAGCATCTTGCTTTGATTTTTCTGCAGTCATCTGTGTCTTTGTACTATTTTTTTTAAGGTGAAATGCCTTGCTTAATGTCATATGTTGACTTTGAGGATCATCTTCAGTTGGCAGAGTTTGATTATTATCCTTAGATTTAGACGTATCAATTACTACAGCTGAATTGGTTAGTTCATTAGAAAGTTTTAAAGGAATACAGTTTTTTTCCAGCATTGTATTATTTTTGATTCCTGCAGGTCTATGGACATTTTCTTTATCAGCCTAAAAGAGTTATTTAAGACAAATCAGTATTTCAGAACTCATTTCTTTCAGAATTTAGGAAAGGGAAAGGGGAAAAGAGGACAGCTTATGAGTTCTATGTCCGTATCTTACCATTTTTGTTTTAAGTTTCAGAACTTCAGGCCCTTCTTGAACCTGGTCCTCAGGTGTCTTCACTCTTTGTCCTTTACTACTTAAAAAATTAAAATAATAAAATGGTCAATAAATTAATCCTGTACCAAGGAGGATTCCTTTTTTGAGAGGAAGAATAGTGGGATAGTAACAACTGATTTCATAATTTTACATTTTAAATTGAAGCAAGGTTTGAGTTGCAATCTGTCCTAAGAAAAATTTTTTTAAAATTTTATAGTGTAAACAAATTTAAAGATATTTTCTTTCTTTCTTTTTTTTTTTTTTTTTTGAATTGGAGTCTCACTCTGTCACCCAGACTGGAGTGCAGTGGCACGCTCCCGGCCACTGCAGCCTCGACCTGCTGGGCTCCGGTGATCCTTCCATCTCAGCCTTCTAAGTAGCTGGAACTACAGGCATGTGCTACTACGCCTGGCTAATTTTTGATTTATTGTAGAGACGAGGTCTCGCCAAGTTGCCCAGGTGGGTCTCGGACACGCAGGCTCAGGCAATTTACTCACCTTGGCCTCCCAAAGTGCTGGGATTACAGGCTGAGCCACCAAGCTCGGCCTAAAGATATTTTCATAAAAGCCTTAACACTTTATCTCCATAGAATGTATAAATCTTCTCTACTTGTTCAAACAAGTCTTCAAAGACCTTTAGTAAGAAATACCTTCTTGGGTTAGTTTTTAAGTACTTAGTTACATATGTATTATGCTGAAAATTTTTTTAAAAAGAGCCCTCTCCAAAGAAATCCAATATTCACCACATGCCATTCACAGCTTAATTTATATTAAGATATATTAAAAATATGAACCTTGGTTTCTAGGTTTTATTGTATATAGGCTATTTATTCAAAGCAAACGCTTCCTCAATAATTTAACCTAGACTCATTTTTACAGCTATAATCTGTCTAATACAAGCCATGTATTAGCATCACTCTTGGGAGGTGATTATGACAATTTTGCATAGTACAGACACAGGAAAAAATACTGTCAATTAGATATGCCACTGATTCTAAGGCAGACCCCAACTTCGGAGATGTTAAAATATTTTTAAAATGTGCACTTTACAATTGACAAAATTTGGTATCTTTATAGTAAATAATGTTGGTTACATTGTCTTTCATATCTGATTGCTCAGTCAGCTTAGAGAAAGGGTAGAACTTTGACACCATTTATACCACACATTTTGATCATGGTGAAAGACGATCAACATGTGCCACTGAACAGGGTATATTTGTATCTAGCTGACAGCCCCCCCCCCCCAAAAAAAACCAGAATGACAAGGAGAACTCATCTTATTCAACTGTCCAATGTAGAGACTTATATGAAAATATATAATCCTATTCTGCCTTATTATAAAACTGTCCTCAGAAGGGTTCATCTGAACAAATTAGTTTTAGGATACCCACACTCAGAGATTGTAAAATACAACTGTCTATTTCTGGAAAGCTGTAACTCAAACTGGATGTCTTATTTAATAATTTGCTGCTCAAGTAATAATATTTAAATTGACATTTGTTTTCTGAAAAGAGTAAATGTAGTACTTAAGGCATAAGAGTTTCAGGATATTCTTTTCTTCCCATTATGTTTAAGAGTATTACAAACCCCTGACCCTGTTAGATTCCTTAGTTAAATAAGCAGGTGAGAGTTACTGTCCTATTTGAATAAATACTATCCAAGATTACTAGTAATCTCATTCCATCCTAGGGTTTAAAATAAATACCATCTATACACTGACAATTCTAAAGTGTATGTCTGCAGTCCAAACCCTTCCCCTGAACTTCAGACGTACAACTATTTGACATCTCTGCTTGGAGGTTTGCTTGGCACCTCAAACTTAACACAGTCAAAACAGAACTCCTGATTCCCCAACTCTTCCTTCAGTCTTGCCATCTCAATATATGGTATTACCATCCTCTCGGTTATTCAAACCAAAAACCTAGGATCACATTTTTGTCTTAAAAAAAAAGAGATAATTAATTAACAGATAAAAATGTGTATTCTAAGCTAGAGCAATTTATTAAAGTTAAAAATTATTTTTAAAACTTTATTTGGAAAAAATGCTAAACATACAAAATTGCAAAAATATAAATAGGTCTAAGACGGTTTATCCTTTATCCAGACCTGTCTATTGATAACATTTTATCCCATATGCATTAACATTTCTGCTCTCTGAATATGTGTGGGGTATATACAATTTTTACTTGAGCCACTTGAAGGTAAATTATATACATTGTGGCCCTTTATCCCTCAATATTTCCTAAAAAGTGGAACATTCTCTCACATACCCATAGTATAGTTATCAAGTTCATAAATTGACTTGATGTCCTTTACTGTTTCCTTCTTCCAGTACAGGTTACAGTACAGGATCATGTATTATATTTAGTTGTCATGTCTCTTAGCCTTCTTTACTCTGGAACATTCAGGATCATCTTTAACTCTATTCTTTCTTTTACATCCCGTACCTAATCCATCGCCAAGTCCCATCAGCTCTATCTTCTAAAAATTAACAGAATCTGACTGCTCTCTCCCATAAGGAAGGGTATCAAATATTAATAAAGGCAAAATATATCAACAAAGTACCTAACATAAAGAAGTGTAGATGAAAGCTAGGCTTTTTTTTTTTTTTAACTCATGAGGATGGCAGTGATGTTGGAAGAAAACAAAGGAAACTAGGAGAACAATATATTCCAAGAACCAATTCTTTGTATGGAATGCCAGAGAGATCATTAAAAAATACTACCGCTTATGCTATATACCAGGCATAATGCAATGCTACATACCAGGCATAATACAATATATTATTCAATATCTCATCTAATCCTCAAGAAACTTGTGTTATTATTCTACTTTAATATTATAAGCAAACAGACTCAAAGAGGTCAAATAACTTGCCTTAGGTTACACAGCTGTAGTTACAGACTTAACAGATTCCAGCCAGGTCCTTATTCTTAAAGGCAAAGAGCCTAGAAGGATGTTATTAGTGATTATCTCTAGAGTGTAAGAGAGGACCTTTTTAATCTCTTTTTTTTTTTTTGAGTTGGAGTCTCACTCTGTCACCCAGACTGGAGTGCAGTGGCTGCTCCCGGTCACCGCAGCCTCGACCTGCTGGATTCTGGTGTGATCCTTCCGCCTCAGCCTTCCAAGTAGCTGGAACTACAGGCGTGCACTACCACGCCTGGCTAATTTTTTGATTTATTGTAGAGATGAGGTCTCGCCACGTTGCCTAGGCGGGTCTCGAACCCATGGTCTCAGGCAATCCACTCACCTCAGCCTCCCAAAACAAACTTCCCCGGCTTAATTTCTGTTTCATCTACTTTCATGGGTTTTTGTTTCTGCTACAACTATGTACTATTATTACAAAAGATATTTCTATGGAGGATTAAGAATACAACAGATAATATCAAATCTCCAAGCATTTGGGAGGGCCACCACCCTGCAGAACTCCCCCATAGAGTAAATAAAAAGCCTTCCTAAATTACAAAAAGACTGACCTTTGTATGATGTAAAGCATAAGTCAATCATCTATATACACACTTTGCTTTAAAATTGTTTTTTCTTAGATTGTGAATTTACATAGAAAATGATCTAATGGTGTATCATCCAAAAAGGTAGCCACTAGACACATGTGTCTCTCTACTGAGTACTTGAAAAGTGGACAGTCCAAATGGAGATGTGCTAAAATTGTGAAATATACACCAGATTTTGAAGACATTATACCAAAAAAAAAAATGCAAATAATATCTCAGTACTTTTTACTATTACAAGTTGAAATAATAATACTGTGGATACATTAGTTTAAATAAAATGTTATTAAATTTCATTTCATCTTTTAAAAAAATATTCTAAATGTGGTTACTAGAAAATTTAAAATTACAGATGTGGCTCACATTTTTACTGGATAGTTGACCTAATTCTACAGAAATAAACTTGATCTCACCTGGATACTATCTGATTTTCCTTTTTGTATGCAAAAAATGTTTTGCTTCTTAACATATGTTCCTTGAGTTTTTTTCTTCTTTGCTCTAAATAACAAAAGGAAATTGCTACAAGTCAACATTAGTTAAAACATCCAGTAAACATCAAATAAATATTACTGACTAAATGAAGACTTTACTTCGAAAACTGTTCCACTTGAGGTCACATCTGCTATATAACAAAATTTCCCAGTGCAGTGTTGCCTTTGAGAAATAAGTCTACTAACAAGAGATCGTTACCGTAAAAGGTCCCCACAACCACTGTGCACAAGAAAAGCCGGAGAACATCATTTTCAACAGATGGTCAGCGAAAGCCAAGCTTGAACTAACAATATCATTATTTTTGAAGACCTCTCCCTCCCTTCCATCCAACCCTAGATTTCCATAAAGTCGAAGGTGAAGGTGTAAACTTGGAGACGACCGGATCAGCTAACCCCATCCCCGCGGGAACTCGCTAGCGATCCACAAGGTGGGAGGGCCCAGCGCAGGCGCAGTAGGTCTGGACGCCCGCGCAGCCCCCGCCCTCCGCGGACACAGGTCCCCGGCCCCCTGGTCGGGTCAGAACCCGGGCCCAGCCGCTCCCCCCGTCCCCTTCCCCACCTCCCCAGCTAAACGGACTCCATCCACAGCGGTAGCTAAGCCCGCCTTGCCTGCCACTGGGCCACGCCGGGCCGGCTGCAAACACACACGAACACCGCGGGGTAGGCACGGCTTTCATGACCAGCTCCACCAATGCCAACGACGTGGCCGGCCGAGACCGAGCGAGCCATTCGGGGCTCTCACACATTTAGGTGGGGCGAAGCGAGGCGGCGCACCGAAGGCCCTGACCTTGAACCCCGTCCGCCCCGCGCCCCCTAAGGCAAAGCGCCGCTCCCGCCACCACGGCCCTTACCTTTGAACGCGCACAGGGCTCTCTGACTCGGGGGCAGCTGCACGTCCCGGGGCACGGCTAGGGTGCTTACCGCAGCCTGGGATACGGGGATCGGTCTCCGTTAGGCCGCCCAGAGCCCTCTGCGGCCACCGCCAACGCGCACTGTGCACGCCGCTTGGGCTGGGGACTCCGAAACCGCGGCTGCCGCCTCCGCCCATTGGTGCCTGCGCGAATTGAACGAGCCAATGGGCGCAGAGGGGCGGGGTCTGGGCTGCGGCTGACCCAAGCCGGCCGGCGTCTGCACTCTTCTGTAAGGGGCGCGGCGCCTGCAAATTTCAAACCCAAACACTGTAACGCTCCTCCTGGACATGCGACGTGGAGAGGAGTCGGCCTGCTGAGTCCACAGGACGTAGCAGGACTAGACTGACAAAGACCCGAGATAGAACACATCTTCAGACCCTCACTGTCCATTGAGGAAGGCGGGCGAGGAAAAGACACGTGTTGATTGGCTGTGCCTCTTAATAAACATTCGCGTGGTCCCTAATGAGGACGTAAACATTGAACTAGCGTACCAAGAGCACGTGCATTTCCCCTTCACAAATACTGCTTCCCTGTTGAGCATAACTATGATATGATGACATCAGATGAAGTGAAAGGCTCAGACGTTATTTACTTGCAAAGGGGAAATGAGAACTACTTTCCATACCTTTATACTACACAATGATCAGATGCAAAAAAGGGGGGTGAGGAGGAGAAACGGATAAAATGAGGATAGGTCCCACCCTCTCCCCAGCATTGTATGTAATCCTTCTGTGAAGATAAAACCGCATTTGTTGTAAACGTTTTGTGCTTGTGTGTTTAAGCGTGCAGCTATAATCGTTAATTGTCTTCATCTAAAAATATCACCCTCATAAAACGCGCGCAAACACTCAACCCACAAGATAGAACTAAACAATTCAGAGCTAGAAGGTTTTAGGGGTACAAGTGGGGAAGTTAGGGTGACTCCAGACTGTGTCTTACTGGTTTTAAGCACTAATTTCACATTTCTTCTCTTGCTTAATCACTGCAGCAAGTCTGTACTGGACTCTGTTTCCGTCACGTTTTTAGTGTGGGGTAAGAGGTGGGAGAATGTGATCTCTCTCTACCTTCCCTTCCCAAGTCTGAGGGTCTCCATAGCTGACCCTCAGTTGTGGTCAGTTTTTCCTACTTTTGTCTGCTTTTTTTCTTCAGACATCTTATGGTAGCATCTTGCTAACATGGAATTTGGTTGGGGATTTTCTGAATTTTTTTACTTGATATAATGTCCAATTTTTAGTGCAACTTTGCCTACATTTAAGGCCACCTGTGAGAGAACCAACAACCAAACAGCGCCCATCACCATCATCATCTGTTTACATACTACTGTCAATATTTATAATTATTTACTAAAGTTTCATCAGACAGGTTGAGTAACCAGGGATTCCCATCAAGTGAGAGAACAGTTTAACACAATTTAGAACAGTTGACAAGTAGCTCAAGAATCTTCAAAACATTATGCTAAGTGAAAGAAGCCAGATACAAAATGTCACATATAGTACGATCCCATTTATACAAAAAATCCAGAATAGATAATCTATAGAGAAATAACATAGATTGGTGGTTGCCAGAGGATATAGGGGAGACTGAGGAGAGACTGCTTAACGAGTAAGGAATCTTATTTTGAAGTAATGAAAGTGTTTTGGAATTAGATAGAAGTAATGGTTGTACAACTTGGTAAATGTATTAATGCTACTGAACTATTTGCTTTAAAATGGCTAATTTTATGTTATATGAATTTCACCTCCATTTTAAAAAAGTGGGCATGACCAAAAAAAAAAAAAAAAAGAAAGTGACTCAAAGGGTACCATGGAGATCTCAATAGACTGAGATGGTAAGTAGGAAAACCTGCAAAATTGCCTGGTTTTCCAACATGGCAATCCTCCTCTAATCTCCAAACTCACCCACTCCAAGGACAGTATAATTTTTTAGACAACTTTAAAAAAAAAATATATCATCATTCCACAATTGCTGAAGGGAGGCAGACACTTTTCTAAAAGATACAAAGAAAAGACTAACTTCCAGAACTGGTCTTTGCCAACACAGCTGACATGAAACTGCAGGCACCTGGGGCATCAACTATTAGCTTCATTTGTTCCTCCTGTGGTCATGTGAAGCAGGTAAGGCACCTGTGTGAGAAGAGGGTGGAACGATCTGAAGAATAGAAAAACAACAAGGACAGGGTGGGAGCACAAACTCTAGGGAAGAGAGAGGCTGAAGGAAGAGGGACTAGACCATTGTGTGCTGCAGAGGTCTACTAGGATTGAGAATGAAGGGACCCACTGGATTCAGAAGATAGGAGGTTCTGGCGAGAATATTCTCTGGAAAATATAAAATATTGCTGAGATAAATTAAAGAAACCTTAAACAAATGAAGAGATATGACATACTCATTGATTGGAAGATCCTATAATGTTAAGAAGATCATTTTCTTCAAATTGATCTATTCAGCCCATCCCTATAAGAAATCCTAAAAGGCTCTTCTACACAAATTGGCAATTGGTGTTTCTGTTGTTGTGTGGGGAAAAAATAAATAGACAATCCAATTCTAAAACTTAAATAGAAGTGCAAAGTATCTAGAGTAGACAAAATCATTTTGAAACAGAGCAAAGCTGAAAGATTAACACCACATGATTTCCAGACTTATCATCAATCTGTAATAATGAAGACAGTGTGCCACTGGTGTAAAGAAAGACATAAATTGATGAATATACTAGAGATACTGAAAGTATAATCAAGCCTATCTGGTCAATTGATTTTTACAAAATTTCTGAGACTACTCAGTGGAGGAGAAGGTTAATCTTTCAAATAAATGGCACTGGGACAACTGGATATCTATATACAAAATATTAACTTTCACCCTTACCACATCTCTCTCTCTCTCTCTCTTTTTGTTTTAAAGCAGAATTTATTGAGAGGATGGAAAAGCTCCCACAGTGGGAGGGGACCTGAAGGGGTTACCCTACCACATCTTGTACAAAAAGCAACAAACAAAAACAAAAAAACCAACAACCTCAAATTGGAGCATAGACCTGAATGTAAGAACCCAAACTCTGAAACGTCTAGAAGACATTTCACAGGAGAATCTTTGTGTTAGGCAAAGATTTCTTAATCGGTATCAATCATTGGCTGGTTTAAAAAAAGGATTTCTTAAATAGGAGACAAAAACATGAACTATAAAAGAAAAAACACTAACTATGAAAGAAAAAACATTCTGGACTTTGTCAAATTTAAAACCTTTTGCCTACTCCATTCTCATTTCTTGCCATGTGTAAGACACATGACATTTCTCTTTGCTTCAGCCTGGAAACAGGAAACCCTTGTACAGTATTCCATCCCTGCAGCTGTCATATGACAGACTTATTTGTCCATCCCTCAAAGACAGAAAATATACCTTGTTTTCATGTCCTCACTGCCTAGTATTTTGATCATTGCAAAGCTGAGGCAAAACTGCAGAGTTCCACATCTGATTAGGATGCTGAGTCACTTGATGTGACTCAGAAGAGAGGTTCTCAACTTACTGATCCAATCACCTGAGGTCCCCTGGACAAAAACACACTTGTCAGTTACTTTCAATAAAAAAAGAAAAGAAAAGAAAAAAGACTACGCTGGGTGTAGTGGCTCATACCTGCAATCCCAGAATTTTGGGAGGCTGAGGCAAGGGAATTGTTTGAGCCCAGGAGTTCGAGACCAGTCTGGACAACATAGTGAGACTTTGTCTCTACAAAATATCAAAAAATTAACTGGGTGTGGTGGTGTGTGCCTATGGTCCCAGTTATTCAGGAGGCTGAGGTGGAAGGGTCGCCTGACCTGAAGAAGTCGAGGCTGTGGTGAGCCATGACTGTGCCACTACACTCTAGCCTGGGCGACAAAATGATGCCCTGAATCAAAAAAGAAACAAAGACTAAAAATTATAAACAACCTAATGCTCAAAAGCAGAAAATGGCAGTAAATTGTGATATACTATGATACCATATTACAGTGAATAAAATGCTTTCAAAGAACATTTAGTTATTGGGCACATGATCATAATAGAAATGAAAAATATGAAATACAGAAAAGACAGTTTAGAAATAGTCCAAAATATACACAGGATTTTATAACAGGGTAAAGGTAGCAATTCACTTCAGTGGGAAGAGATAGCTAATGACCACTGGAAAGACACTTGCCTTTTTTGGAGAGCTTGGCTACAGACCACTGACTCCATGACAGGAGGGAGGGTGTTGTGGGAGGGGGGGTAGTCTGCCCTCTGCTTCTCTGCCCACATGGGCAGGCAGCTTTGAATCTGAATGACTGGGATGAGGGGAGGTGAGTGAGGCATTCTTTTTGCCCTAATACAGACCTGTTATGGCCTGTCTTTATTTAAAAGGAATACTTTGTTCATCGTAGATTGTTCGCATTAATTTGGATTTCTTAAACTATGCTTTAAAACATCATTTCTCTTGATGACTGAGTTGTTTTGGCACCCTGTTAAAATTTGTACCTGGTGGTAGGGGCACATTTGTCTTACCCTAGATCCCCAGCTCTGCCTAGCTTGGGAGAAACCAGCTGTTTCTCTTACCAGAAGAGTTGAAATACCTATAATAGTCCTGGGTGCATAGTAGGAGCTCAATAAATGTTTCTGGAATATTTGTTGAATGGGTGAGTAGGCTGACTGAGAGGTCTCCCTTGATGTGACTCAGAAGAGAGGTTCTCAACTTACTGATCCAATCACCTCTGGTCCCCTGGACAAAACACTTGTCAGTCCTTGCCATGTGAGACCCTGATAGGCTGATCTATCAGGCATTGGGGAGCTCATATACACTAATGCATGAACGCAAAAGTGCACTTTAGAAAATGGTGGCTTAAAGGAAAGGGACCAAGATGAACCAGGATGGGGGCTACTATGAAGTGCAGGACTCAGGGATGTAATGGAAGAAGAAAATGTTACTCAAAATGTAACTGTGAGCTATAATCACACCACTGCACTCCAGCCTAGGTGACAGAACAAGACCTTGTCTCTTAAAAAAAAAAAAAAAAAAATGAGCCCACTGAGAGAAAAGGCAAGGGCCATGGGAAACAGACTACTCTCATAAACTTACTAATCCACAAATAATCAGAACTTTCAGGTGCAAAAAAAGAATGCAGAGACCAGAAGAAATAATCAAATAATAGAGAAACATTTTTCTAAAGAGAAGAAAACAAATAAATTGAGTCATCAAATTGAAAACCCTCATCAACTCACAGGCATACAACAAAAAAGGATACATACCTAGATACATACCTAAAATCTTGTACCTGGTAACATTTCTGGACCTCAAGGTTGATGAGAACAATTTTACAAGTGCTAGGCAGAAAGAACAGGCCACTTAGGAAGAAGTTGTCTAGAATCAGGCTTATTTATATCCTTCCCAAGTCACTCTCTCAGTCAGTAGCTTGGCAATGTCTATCCATGTCTAATTAAATCGACCTCTTTCCTACTCCCCCATGCCATGCTCCCAGCCAATGTGGCTGGGGAAAGCCCACCCTGATTTCATTTTGCATGCACGTCAAGGAACCTCAGGTGGGCCAGGCAATCACACCTTCTCTCTTGCACTTGTACCTCTTCTCTCTCAGTCTTGCTTCCTCTCCCAAGGCACTGAAACAATCCACAGAATGTGTGCAGATTCCCAGTGCAGTATCTATCCACCTCTGCACACCCACACTCACATAATCTGCCCTTTTCTCCACCAGGTGAAACTTTTCTGATGCTCTGTGCATTCCCTCTCTCCTACTCAAGGACATCACTCGAGCACGTCTCTCCTCTCTCAGACCTCATCAGTGTTTTCCTTCCACCATTGCCTTCAACACTCAAACAGATTATTTTATCCACCTTAAATACAAACAAATAAGCAAATCAAACTTCTCTCAACTTCACTTCTTCCTATTACCAATCATTTCTTTGCTCTCTCCTTTGCAGCAAAACTCCTCAAAGGGGTTGTCTATACTCCTTGTCTACAATTCTTGACCTCTTATTCTTTTTTAGAATCACTTCAATAAGACTTTTCTTTCCTCTATTCCATTTAACTCACTGTTGTTAAGGTCACCAGTAACAAATATAACTCCATGTGGTTTAAAGTAGCCATCAATTCTCAGCACTTGACCCATCAGCAGAATTGTACCTTTCCTCCTCCCTGACATGTTTTCTTCTCTTGGTTTCCAGGACACCACTCTCTCCTGCTTGTCTTAACTACTTCACTAGTAGCTCCTTCATGATCTCCTTTTCTGGGTTTCGTCTTCTCCCTTCATCGTACAAGGACATACATAGTTGCTCCATTCGTAGAGCAAACAATAGAAATAAAATGAAAGGGCCAATTGGGGAGGTCTACCTAGCTGGTGTGAGCAACAGCCACGGACGACTTTGCACAGACTAACAAACAGGTAAATTATGGGAGATCTACATATTGAAATATTATCTAGAATAGGATCTAGAGTATGCTCATGAGGTCTATATTAACATTGGAAATGTTTAAATAAGAGTCTTTTTTGACATCAGGGCGGGATGTGTGTCTTGGGGGAGTCTTTCTGTGTTGTCCATGCTGGTCTCGAACTCCTGGGCTCAAGCAATCCCCCTATTTAACATACTGACTGCAGCTGTATAAAAACAATTCATGCCATCAATATTCATTGTTTTTTAAAGGTTACTATTACTTGCAACTTTAGTGAATATGGAAACGTGCTGGGCACTGACAAGAAAGCTGCCACAAATACGCAGGCATCGCACAATAAGAAAGTCCAAGCTGTGGTCAAGGCTCCCTGGACGTACCCT
The DNA here is from genome assembly GCA_963574415.1 of Tarsius wallacei. Taxonomy (NCBI): domain Eukaryota; kingdom Metazoa; phylum Chordata; class Mammalia; order Primates; family Tarsiidae; genus Tarsius; species Tarsius wallacei. The sequence goes on from CAUYQG010288987.1 coordinate 18,858, forward strand.
GTGAGCTCTGGGTGTTTGAGGGGCTGGACGGCCAGCTGATCAAAGGCTCTAAGAGCCCATCGACGGCCGGTCGGCCAGGGGACGCCCCACGCACGCCTCCCAATCCCTGAGCGCACCTCGGAGCCGCGCCGGCTCCGGGCCAGGCCGCTCCCGGCTCCCTTCCTTCCTCCCAGTCAGCCTCCGCCCCGCCAGCCGCCAGGGGGCGCCGCAGGCTGCCCGGCTCGCGGCCGGGTAGCGCCGGCTCGGGCGGTCGGGCGCGCGGCCATGGACCGCTTCGTGTGGACCAGCGGCCTCCTGGAGATCAACGAGACCCTGGTGATCCAGCAGCGCGGGGTGCGCATCTACGACGGCGAGGAGAAGGTAGGGCGGCGGCCGACCCCCCCGAGGAGCTCGCGGTGGGCGCGCCCGGCCTCCCGCCTCGCTCTCGGGCCTTGTCCCCCGCCGGCCTCTGTGTCCTGGCGGAGCGCTCGCTCGGCTCCCCGCCGGGTCGTCCCCGCGGCCCCGGGAGCCTGCCCCACGCCCGCCCGCGTCCCAGCCCCGGTCTCCCGCGCTGCCGACGCTGGAACCGTGCCCAGCGGGCGCGGATTGGAGCCGCCTCCCTCCGCCCCCAAACGCTCCCAGCGCAGGCCTGCGTGCGCCCGGGCAGCGGTGAGGCCGGCCGACTCCTCTGGCTTGGTTTCAGGATCCCCGGTGACCCCGGATCTCGGGTGC
>CAUYQG010288989.1:0-10568 GCA_963574415.1 Tarsius wallacei
TGGCGAGGGCTGTGCAGCTGGGGTATTTTTAGTCCTTCCATCACTTTTCCCTTCCTCCCCGTGGCGTTTTCTCCCCTTGGCCAGCATGCTCTATTTTATTCTCAGTCCTGCCCCCCCAACCCCCACCCCCAGGCCAGCAGCGCCTGCTCATGACTCCTGGTCTCTTCTTTGTGGGAGTCTGACTGTGGAGTCTTGAACCAAAAGGTCCACTTGAGACTATTGGGTTCAGCCCACCCATTTTGCAGATCATCACACTAAGTCCCAAAGAGAGGGAGTCATAGAGAGTTAGTAGTGGAAGTAGGCCTGGAAATGAGGTCTCCAAGGACTTTTCATTTAGTTATTAAGAAAACAGTACAGTTGCACATAAAACTATGAAGACTCACTCATCTCCCAACTAAGAAAATAAAAGGTTAGCCCCACATGCGGTTCTCTGACTACTATCACATTGATTCATTTTGTAAAACAATATTAGGTAGCATTTACTGAGTATTTATTGAATGTTAGACATTGTGCTCCTTTATTCTTTATTACAACTCTGGGAGACGAAGAAACCATAATTCCCATTTTATAGATGAGGAAACTGAGGCACAGAGGGTGTTTTAGCGGTCTGCCACACTTGGAAGTCATACATTTGAGCTGAGGCAGCCTGACTCCGGAGTCTGCCTCCCAAAACGGGTTTGCAGTGGCATTCTTGAAGACACTGAGCTCTCCTACTGTTCTGAAAATGTGGTTTCACTGACAAAAAATTATTTTGTCCTCCTCCTTTGGGGATAACTCCCTTATCCTAAGGAACTCCTGCCTGAGGAGGGCCGGGGTATGGGGATCCCATCCACATCGAGGTGACATTGTGGCTGGAATTCCACAGAACAGGCCAGGGGCGCTTCTCACAGACAGAAAGCCTAGGGTTCACGTTTGATTGAAGGTGACAGTTGTGGCCCTGAAGTGAGAGGTGGGGAGGCTGTGTGGGCAGGTCGTTGTGGACAGCGGGCAGCACTGGCCAGCATAGAAGAGGAACATCAGGGCAGGGCCTTGTCTGGAGCCAGAGCCCAGGTGGCCTTGACTCCTCCATCTCTGTTCCCAGGTGTCCTGCATGGAAGGTGGGATTTCAGGAAGAGGCTGGGAGTCATGGCCCAGGTGGGACCTTAGGGGAAGACTGTTGTCTAAGCTGGATTGCTGGCCATGCAGCCAGGCATGGAGTCCTGGGAGTACCCATTATGGGAGAGGCCACAGGAATTAGCTCATCTACAGCCCTGTCCCCACTCCCTAGTTAGGGGGCAAACAGTGGGGAAGGAGGACCAGGTCTCTCCTCCCCCACACCTACCAGCTGGCCCTTGGATGGTTCCATCCCCACCATTGTCAGAATGCCTGTGTGCTGGCCAGGCATGTGGCTCAAGCCTGTTATCCCAGCACTTTGGGAGGCCGAGGTGAGGGAATTGCCTGAGCCCACAAGTTCGAGAACAGCCTGAGCAACTTGGCAAGACCTCAGCTCTACCATAAATCCAAAAATTAGCCAGACGTGATAGCACACGTCTATAGTTCCGGCTACGTGGAAGGCTGAGGCAGAAGGATTGCCTGAGCACAGCGGGTCTATGTTGGGGTGGCCGTGAGCGTGCCACTGCACTCTAGCCTGGGCGACGGAGTGAGACTCCAACTCAAAAAAAAAAAAAAAAAGAATGCCTGTGTGCCAAGGCTACAGGCTCCTCCCTCAGGGACCAGTTTGACTCTAGGGCTCTGGTGTCTGCTTAGGCATTTTTAGAGACTACCAGTATGATGGAAGAGGTGAGGGTGGGGGAGAGAGGGGAGATGATGACTACGTCTTCTGGGTCCCTAAGTTCTCCACAATTGGGATGGAGGATCAAAAAGTTCCTGCATTTGGGTTCTGACGGGGCAGGAGAAGGGCCAGGAAGGAGGTGCCCCAGCCCAGGACTGATGGGTGGCTTATCTGGACAGAGAAGCCTTGACTCAGCTTTGGCTTGGAGTTCAGTGAATCTTTGAATCCTAGCTCTCCTCTGCAGCCTTGAACAGATTCCTGAGCCTCTGTGCCTGAGGACCCTTGGGGGGATGGGATTGGTGGTCCCTCCCTACATTAGCCAAAGGGGTGCACACATGAGGTCTGTGCCAGTGCAAACGTTAGAGTATGCCATCATGGAGAGGGTGAGGTCCTGTGTGATTCTAGCCTCAGACTTCAGGTAGACCTGGAGGTCTTCTAAACTCAGGACCTATGTTAGTTATTGCTGTGTAACAAATGTCCCTGAAAGATAATGACTTAAAACAACAAACCCTGATTATTGCCCAGTGTCTGGCATCAGGAATTTGACTAGGCTTTGCTGGGTCCTCTGGGTCTCTCCCAGGCTGAGTCAAGGAGTTGGCCAGGGCTGTGGTCTCATCTCAAGGCTCAACTGCGGAAGAGCTGCTTCAAAGCTCACTCACGTGATTGTCAGCAGTGTTTGGTCCTTCCCAGGCCCTTGGACTGAGGGCCTCATTTCCTCCCTGTGTGTTCACAAAAGACTTTCCTCAGCTCCTGGCCACCTGAGTCGCTCCGTGGGACAGCTTACAACCCAGCTAGCAAGTGTGTGTTCAAGACAAAATTCATGGTATTCACAACCTGACCTCGGAAGTGACATTCCATCACTTTTACTGCATTCTGTCCATCAGAAGCCAGGCAGGAGGCCCAGTCCAGACTCACAAGGAAGAGGTCACACAGGGAATGAACCCCATGAGATGAGGGCCACTGGGCACCATCTCTGAAGCTGCCCGCCACAGGCCCTCCCAGCTGTGGACTCGGGACAGGTCCCTTCTGAGCTTCAGTTTCCTCATGTTTAAAATAAGACACTGCTTCCTCCCTCTGTTGCAGAAACTAACTTAGGAAATGCAGAGAAAGACCCTGGTGTGACACCTTGCTCATGCGAGCGCCTGTGCGTGGGACCTGCAGTGGGACCTGCATGGGACCTGCAGTGGTTCTCAGAGAACTTCTGTAAAGGGTGTGACGGTTATGAACCAGGCTGTGAGAATCTCAGCTCACATAGGACAGGGTAGGGGTTGGCTTGGGCGTCTCTCCCAGGCTCCTCAGTCACCTCTTGTGGTCTGGACCTCCACAGAGGACCCCTGACACCCCAGCTGACACCCTGTGGACTCAGGAAGCAGTATAAGGCAAATCTAGAGTGAAGGAGGGTGGCTAGTGCTGAGGGTGGGCCTTCTCCAGCCCTGGTTGCACGTTGGGGAGGAGAAGCTGGGTGTTCCACAGGGTGGGCTGTGCTGTGGCCACCATAGTACCAGAGAGTCGGGCAGTACCAAGGTACAGACTGGCTCAGGAACTGATTCTCTGTGGTGTTATCTATCCAGTTGGGGCCAGATTGGGCTAATCCCATTTTTAGTTCCTGAGGCAGATGATCTCAGCAAAAAACCCATCCCACATGATCAGAACCCTATAACCGCATGTGTCTTTTCATCCCTTCCCTTGCAGACAATTTCAGGTACACTTGTGACATCTGTGGGAAGAAGTATAAATACTACAGCTGTTTCCAAGAGCACCGAGACCTGCACGCAGTGGATGGTGAGTCCCTTACTCTGTGGAGTCATGCCAATGGGTGCCCTTCCTCGGGAAACCAGCCCCCAGCCTTCCTTCCCCACTCCTACCCAGAAAATGGTCAGGCAGTAGCCAGAACCACAAAGGGAGTGACCAGCCCTGGAGGATTCTAGAAGAGGGAATGTCCCCACCATACTTCACAGGTTTGTTTAGGTTAACCCCAGTGAAGTTGCCATTTTTATAGGTCAAAATCAGTTAAGTATTGGAATTTCATATCAAGTTGTTTTACAGTTTCATATTGAGTATTCACAAGTCCTGGTGAAATTAAACCAATTTTTAAACATGAATGCTGGCATTTTAGCATCTTAGATTACAGAGTTAGAAATTAGAGCAATAAATTTAGATAATGCATTTTTAGAGTCTTAAGAATCCCAGAAAGAGGGTCTTGGACCTGGAAAGGACATTCGGGGTTCCCCCTTCTAGCCCCCACCCCCAGCCCATCTCATGCCATGGCAGCCAGACCCACCACCTGTTGCCAGTGGCCCATCCTTTTTCTCACTTCCTCTTTTTCTCGCCTCCCAATCTCTTCCTCATTTCTCCTGCTGTGGCCCCTCGAGCGCATGCTGGTGATCAGAACGGGCCCAGATAGTGTCTGCCTGCCCGTGGTGAGGGTGAGAAATTGTGTCTTGGTTGGGACATGCCCTCACGTCATCCCTGGTTTCCTAGTGCTTCCAAATCTGCCAAGGAAGTACTCCTAGGCCCCACAGCAAACACCCTGGGAAAGGGGCTGGGTGTGGCAGCAGAGGCAGCTCTGAGCAGGGACTAACAGAGCTCCTGTTTGCTTCTTTCCTTCTTCGGCTGCTGCCTCCCGCCCGGGTGCAGTGTTTAGTGTGGAAGGGGCCCCCGAGAATCGGGCAGGTAAGTCCTTGTGGCTGCTTATTTCCCCTGTGCCCTACTGGGCTCCTGAGAACTGGGGCACCAGAGTGCTAAGAGCTGTGTGTTCTCCTACAGACCCCTTCGACCAAGGTGTCGTGGCCACTGATGAGGTGAAGGAGGAGCCCCCGGAGCCATTCCAGAAAATCGGGCCAAGTATGCGGGACTCTTTCTGGGGCTGGGGGCTGAGTGGGAACTGGCAGAGGGAAGCAGGGCTGAGTCCCACCCCGGGGTATTGGAGGGGGCGGGGAGTGGCCTTACATACCCTGCACCAGTGGCACCCACCTGTCAAATGGGCCTGTCAGTCTTAGGTCTTGAGCTTTTGAGGAGCTATAGGAAAGCACAGGGTCAAGGTCAGGGCGGTGAAGGCAGCCGGGCCTGGGGCTGAGTCCCAGCTCTACTGCTTCTGTGCTTGGTGCCCTCACAGTCTGTTAGCCATCCTGAACCTCAGCCTCCCACCTGTGGAGTGAGGGTGACATTTCCCCTAGGTTTGTTGGGGGATTAAATGAGATCTGGATGTAACCACTTGTTAGCACAGTGCCTGGTACATAGTAGGTGCTCAGAAAATAACTTGCAATGTGGTCACCTGAAGGGTCTATCAGCGAATCCCAGTGCAGACGCTGTCCTTGTCCCAGGAAACCCCTTGAGGACAGGTCTGTTTTCCACAAGCTTGTACTGAGTGTTGTGGGCACACAGCAGTAAGCAGGACAGATGTGGCCCTGTCCATGGGCGATTCACACAGGGTAGTGGGTGGGAACGGTAGATATATGAGCAGGTAGTTTTACAGTGCAAAGAGTGTGCAGTGAGCTGCGCGTCAGAGAATTTAGGAAGCTTTCAGTGCAGGGATGAGGGTGGCATGAGCCCCTGCATCCCATGCAGAGGCAGGAGGGCAGCGCTGGTTCTGAGAATCGGTGACAGGTTCGGGTGTTATAGGGCCTCGAATGCCAGGAGCAGTATCTAGACCTCACCCTGAGGGAAACGAGCTAGAGAGTTTACTAAGTGGGGAAGGGACTTGATCGGATTTGTATTTTAGGAAGCCCAGTTCGACTGCTGGAAGGAGGATAGATTGGGAGGGGCCAGCCTCAGGCAGGGACCACAAGTGAGTGAGACTTGTTCTTTCCAGCCCTTCGGGAACTGACATGCTTGCTTATCTCTTTATTGCCCATGCCTCACTTGCTACCCATCAAGAAGAGAACCCTTATTGTCTCTGCTTCCTTACAACAGCTTAGACACAAAAACCTAGAACAAGTAGATGAGGAAATCTGAGTGAAGGAGTCAAAGGAGCTAAGACACTGAGGTTGGATACTTTCCTCAGAGGGCAAAACTTGGTCCCAGCCCTTGAGAGGCACTGGGTCCCCTGCGCCCCCACCCCGAGTGCTGTCTCTTTCTCCTCCCTTGTCTGTGGTCAGGGAATGGTTTTTTGCTTTCTTCTTAACTCTTCTGAAAGCATTCAGGAAACTAAAGATGAGATAATGTCTATAAAGTGGTTAGCACAGTGCTTGTCACATGCATAGTAAACACTCGATAAACAGGACCATAAAAATAATCTTGAAGATGAAGAAAGTGACGAAATCGTCAACACTCAAACTGCTGGAAGTTAGACTGTGCCAGGGAAACACAGATGTGGATCAGATATGTTCACAGCATTCAAATAATTCATAGTCTGGTAGAAGAAACGGACATTCGTAGACAGATACAGGACAGGTACAGAGGAGTCTGTGACCCCCCATTTCAACATCTATCCTGTATCTACCAGCCCCAGCATGGTGCCACTCTTACAACTGTAACGTTATGAAGAAAGCAGGCTTTGAAATCAGACAGGCCTCGGTTTGAATGCTGTCGTCACCAGTGACTAGCTTCTTACCCCTTGTAAGTGTCTCTTGGCTCATCTGTAAGTTGGGGACAAGCACATCCATCAGTCCTCCAGAGCTGTCGGAGTGTCTAGCCAAGCACCTGGCTCATAATGCAGGGCGTCATGAGTGAGAGAGGTACTGAGAGAGTCAAGGGAAAGGGTTTTAGAGCCAGCCCAGATGTGAATCTGGCTTTACAGTTCATAACTGTGTGATGTCCTCCAAGTTTTCTGTCTAATCCATAGTTTCCCCAACTCTAAAATGCGGTGGTGACAACAAAGCTCGCCCTTCAGGATTGTCATGAGGGTTAGACAAGATTATATTCATAAAGGAATTTGCATAGTCCTTTACACTTACGTGAAAAGCATTAAGTAAGTGGTACCTGTTAATTACCCAAGAAGATGCAGGGCAAGATGAAACTTGTTCTATGTATGCGTAGCTAAGTCTGACAGACAACCAGCACTAGGCAGGACCTGAGAGGAATCGTCACAAGTACACAGAGTATAGAATTGCATGAGAAAATCAAACAGGAACTGGCTGCCAGCATGTTCTCAGTTTGACATCACGGGGCTGAGATTGCTGGAGTGGTGCGAGACCATCCCTTGCTACCACTTGGGAGCTACCTTGTGAGACAGGAATGCTGCTGCTTGGGCTGCTGCCACTTGTAAGCAGGTCAGTACCACAGAACCTAAAAGTGACCTGGCATAGAACAAGGGGCGCCAACAGGGGCGTTGTGTATTCTGAAGGGACTAGTCACCCCAGGTGAAGCTGTGTAGGTCAGGGGAAGAAGAAAAACCCTGGCAGCAGTGAGTGCCGAGCAAGTTAGAGAACTGGCACTTAAGTAGGAGGAAGCCAGAGCCTTGACAGCAAAGAATACTACTATAGGGAGAAAGTTGGTCTAAGGAGCCTTGTGTGTCAACTACCATGATGACAGATGGATTGGGGTGGGGGGAGGTCCAGAAAAATTCCTGTTGTCTATCAAAACAGAGTAACTTGGAGTCAAGGACTGGTTACTTGATTTTTATGCCTAGATAAGAAAGCTTAAAATATTTATAAGTTTAATAAGTTGAAAATTAAAAAAACAAAATAAAACATGAAATACTTAAAAATTCCACATAACAAGTAAAATAGAATTTAGGAGAATTCAGGAAGAACATACCTCTGAAAATGACCTACTGCAAAATCTAGAGGTAAGTTCTATTCGACAACCTCAATTACATATAAGAGAATATGACCTGACTTAGTCCACTTGTGCTGCCATAATGAAATACCATAGACTGGGTGACTTAAACAACAGACACTTATTTCACACATGGTTGGGTTCTGGTGAGGGCTGTCTTCTTGACTTGCAGACAACCGCCATGTGTTCTCACATAGTAGTGAGAGAGACAGAGCAAGCTCTCTGGTATCCCTTCTTAATAAGGGCACTAATCTTATCACGAGGGTCCCACGCTCATGACCTCACCTAACCCTAGTTACCTCCCAAAGACTCCAACTCCAAATACCATTCCATTTGAGAAGTAGGGTTTCAACATGAATTTGGGGGTGGGGGCACAATTCAGTGAAAAACAACAAGTTCAGATAAAAAGGCAAAGAGAGAGGAGTGAGATGAAAGATTGCGGGGGAAGCAGAAAACATAAGAACAATTAAAACCTATTTTACATATAGTAAAGAGCAAAATTGATCTACAGAAACAGAATTAGTGATGTGAAGGGCAGACTTGAACAAATGAATCAGAGGAAAACAGGATGAACTGGGTACTTAAGTGGGAGAAAGCCAGAGCCAGGACAGCAAAGAATACTGCTATAAGGAGAAAGTTGGTCTAAGGGACTTTGTGTGTCAACTACCATGATGACAGATGGCAGTGGCGGGGGGGTGTTCCAGAAAAATCCATGTTGTCTATCAAAACAGAGTAAGTTGGAGTCAAGGACTGGTTGGAAAAGAGGGAGCCAGTTTCAAATAATTGTGTTGTTATAGTACCAGTGGGCAGAAGCAGTACACTGAAGAACTAATAGAAGAAAAATGTGCCCAGCTAAAGGAAGACCTACGTATGTAGACATGATGGGCTCATCACATGTCATGTAATGTCAGTGTAAAGAGACTCATATCTAAAAAGATCGCTCTAACTTTTTAAAAACTATAAATATATAAAGGAAAAACGTATACAGGCATTGAGACATAAAAAAGCAAGTTACCTACATGTGAATTCAAGGTGGACTTGCCTCAGACTTCTCTGCAATACTAAATCCCAGAAGATAATGGACAGGTTTTGAAGAGAAAAGGTTGTAATCTAAACATTTTGTGTCTAGACAAATTGTGATTTGTATGTAAAGAAAAAAGTGAGGGCTCAAAAACATACTATTTTTCTTATGTACCCATCTTCACAAAATTATTTGCAGATATACTCTGATGCGCTGATTTGTAGAGCACATTTAAAGGCTCAATTATGAGGAATCCGTAGCATAAGAGAACTTGTGAGTACTAAAGCCGGTTAAACTGGACTAGAAGTTGAAGGTGTTCCAAATCTGATTATAAAATCAAATGCAAAAGACAAAAATTATTCTATTAAAAATGAGGGGGTTTTTTTGTTTGCTTTCTTTTTAAGAAAGGAGGAATTGGTGAGGGGACCAATAAAGTGGGTTAAACCAGTCCTGCTCATAGTTGTGGTCCCAGACCAGCAAGGTCAGCATCTCCTGGAAGCTTATTAGAAATGTTAATTCTTAGGCCCCTCTCCAGAACTATGGGATCAGAATCTCTGGGGTGGAGCCCAGCAGTCTGTGTTATAGCAGTCTTTCTAGGTGATTCTTGTACATGCTAAAGTTTGAGAAGTACTGGGTTAGACTCTTCCTCAATGGTGATAGACTTAAAAATATCATTTCCTACTCGACTGTTAATAAGTAGAAGAATACATCTTATATACTGTCTAAAACAATGGAGAATATTGGAAAATAATGGAGTATCAGAGAATAATAGAGAAGCAGAGAGTTCATATATCCAACAACTGAAAACCAAGGGAGCAAAGCAGAAAGGGGGGTGGCATGAAAAAGACTCCTAAAACCAAATCAGTTATAGCAATAAAAGCAAGTGGCATAATCTGCTTTATGAGAAGACAAAGATTGTCAGGTTGATTTAAAATAATCCAGTTGTTAATGGTTTATTAGAGAGATTGGAGATGAGGCTAATTTCTTATCTTTGTGCTTGAGCTTCTTACTTCCTTAACTAGATTAAATTTCCTGTCATGGGTTATTCAGGCCCTGTATTTGTTTCCTTGAGAGCACCTATTGTGATTTTGTGGTTGCAGTTTTAAATTTGTTTGGGTGATTATTTGATTTTTCTGTCTTCTTTTTTAGACTGTAAACTCCTTGAAGGCAGGAACCATGCCTGTTTTTGCTCAGCACTTTGAACAAATGGGAAGCAGGATCTGACAAAATAATTATCAAATTAATATTAATGCCAGGCAAACTAATAAAACAACATATTTAAATGTTAGGGCACTGGTTCTTAAACTTTCCTAGGCATCAGACTTTCTGGAGGACTTGTTAAAACACAGATTGCTGGACCCAACCCCTAGAATTTTTATTTCAATGATCTTGAGTAAGTCCTAAGGATTTGCATTTCTGACAGGTTCCCAGGTGATGCTGATGCTGCTGGTCCAGGGACCACCCTTTGAGAAGACTGTGTATTAACCCTGTTAGTAAAGGGCTCAATTCACAGTGAAGATTTTGGTCCCCTGAGCCTTTATGCATGAAACGACATTGTATCCAAATATACAAAATAAATTTGCAAATACGTTGAATTGGAAAGATTTATTATGACATTTAGTCCCTGACAGAGCAAGTAGACAAACAAGCTTATGTCAGATTTAAATAGCAGTTGATTTAACACCTGTGCAGCCTAAAACAGCAAATAATATACCTTTTCCAAAGTTCATGATCAGTTACAGAAATTATTGAACTTCCAAGAATTCTAAACCTTCTCTATTGGGAGAAAAAACATAAATAGACTAATAAACCAATTAAGAAAAAATTAATTGTAACATATATAACAAAATGTTGATAGCCTCAATCTACCAAGAGTTTAGGGATTTTAAAAAGGTAAATACAAGCCGGGCTCGATGGCTCAACCTGTAACCCCGCGCCTTGGGAGGCTGAGGTGAGTGGATTGCCTGAGCCCGTGGGTTCGAGACCTGCCTGGGCAGGCAAGACCTCATCTCTACAATAAATCAAAAAAAAAAAAAACTAGCCGGGCGTGGTAGCGTG
>CAUYQG010288993.1:0-19949 GCA_963574415.1 Tarsius wallacei
CGGCATGTTTGAGTTCCTTGTAGATCCTATATATTGATCTCACCCATGATTGTGGGTTTTGCTGCCGTCTTTGTGCCGGGGGGGTTCATGGCTGTCAGCTCCACCCCATCTGGTGTCCCGGCCTCCTGGGCATCTGTTTCCCAAATTCCACTTGTTGCTGAACTCATTTCTCTGTGTGTGTGCACACGTCCCTACACACCTACACATATGCACACACACATGTGCACACACAGAGAAACACACAGGTATGCACACTTGCACACACATATATGTGTATCTTTTTTCACCTCCTGTTTCCTATCCCAGTGTGGACACCAAAATGCCTGTTTCCCTTTCTCCCAATCCCCTAGGCATCTTTTTATCCCTTTGTTCTTCTGTTAGTTTTACCTTCTTGTTCCTAAGTCCAATCCAGGGTCGGTCCTCTAACCCAGCTCCTCACCCACTCTCACTGTCAAGGTTTAGGTGCCAGCCGTCACTGACCTGGACAACTGCAGTAGTCTCCTGACCTGTCTTTCTATGTCCAACCCCATTTCTTCCTAAATCCACTCTCTGACAGAACCAGTGAAAACTCAAATGGTGTAGCCTGCACAGAAGGGAACCTGACAACAAAAGTTTCCTGTGCATGTGCCTTCAAAGCAGCAATCCCATTTTCAGGAGTTTACCTGGAAGATATGTCCACAAGTCGAAATAATTCACCACAGCATTATTTGTACTAGCAAAATATTAGAAACAATCCAAGTGCTCATCCCTATGAGGCTGTAAGATAAGCAAGCTTATATAGTATTGACTTTTGAAAATGTGACTATTTTACATTTCCAAAAAATAAAATTTAAGATTAAAAAACCCTAAAGTTGCATGCAAACAAGTGAATCTAGTTGTATACATTTATAATATAACCACACACACGAATAATAAATGTAAGTGATTTTTAACACAACACTCTGAGTGTACACATGTAATTGGATATATTCTAAGAAGGAAGATAATTCAAAGTCTTACATTTTACCTAGTACATTTGCTGTTGTTGTTGGTGTCACCTGTATAGTAAGTCCCTTACATATAAACATGTTTCTTTCTGAGAGCACATTCATAAATCTAGTTTGTTCATAAGTGCAACAAAGTTAGGCTAGGTACCCAACTAACACAATTAGCTGTACAGTACGAGTGCTATATCACCACTGCTTTTACACTTGCTTCCGGACATTGTAGACTTGAAATAAAGATACTGTACTACTGTACTCTATATAGCACTATACAGTAAAGTACACAAAAGCACAACCACTGATAAAGGATGCACACATGTGATCGTGTACACCAGACACATGCACTAACTTATGTGATTGGACATGCAAATGCATATTCGCATCTTTGAAAGTTCACAGCCTGAAGGTTTGTAGGTAGGGGACTTACTGTACAGTGATCTAGGAACAACCTTATGTATAGAAGGATAGAGTAAATAAGTAAATGTATTCATACATTTGAGTACCAATGTGGAGATACAGAATGGGGGAAGTGAGGAAGAACTTTGTGATAAATTGGCATTATTGGCATAAACTTGTAAGGTTCCAAGCACTCTCCCCTCAAAGGGCATAGAAGCAATGACATTTTCATGATAGTGAAGCACAATCGCACATGGACCTTTTACCTTTCACTAAAAGGAATGCGGGCTCTTGCAGAAGTGGTTAATTCAAGTTCAGGGCAGGAAAGCAGAAAGTGAGGCAGAAAGCCTGGAGTAAGGTCCCATCAAGGGTACACGAGCTGGCTTGAAGGAGCTCCCACTGGTCCAAGTTGGGACAATTTGAGCACCAACAAGCATAATGACATTAATGAATCACAACATACTGAACAAATAACAAATCCCATGTGTCTACAGTGATGATTTTCTTGAATGGGGTGTGTGGTGAGAGTTTTTCTTCAGAGAAGAATCTCGAGTTACAATGGAGAATGAAAGACAGAATTATAAAATCATCCTTAATGATAAAGAGCGAGATGTAACTTTAAAAATGGAGAAACTGTGCAGACACAACCAAGTCAGCAACTGAGCACAGCAGTACTGGTGCAAGCTGGCACCATGAACCTCTTGAAGTGATGCACTGGGAAGGACACGACCTCTCCTATATGATACTTTTGCCAAGAATGTTTAACCTGAATCTAATTATGAGTGAACAATTGCACAAATCCACACTGAGGGACATTCTACAAAGTGGTCTACACTCTTAAAAATGCTAATGTCAAGAAAAAAATAACAGAAAAGTGAGAGGAGTTGTTCTACATTAAAAGAGACAAAAGAGCCAATGTCCTCAAAGGCCACCTCTCTTCCCTGATCATACCTAGACAAACAACAGAAGAACTATAAAGCTAATTCAAAAGAATATAACGATGGAAATGAATGTCAGATAATACAGTCAGATATTATCAATGCTCAGTTCCATAGGAGTGATGATGACACTGTGGCTGTGTAAGACAATTTCATTTTTTCCCAGAGACCCATATTCAAGAATTTAGTCATGATGTCTATAACCTACTTTCAAAGGTTCTGCGAAAAAACAACAACAACAACAAAACAAACAAAATAAAAATACAAAGAAGGAGAGAAGACCAATGTGGCACCTGTTAACAAGTTGGGAACCCATGTGTAGGGTGTATAGTTATTTATAGTATTCATCTTGAAACTTTTCTGTAAGTTTGAGAATTTCAAAATAAAATGTTGGAAAGAGGTAGAGTCAAGTCTATGCTTCTGAACCTAGCAAATGGTCCTGAGTATTTGGTCTCTGTTCAATCTCCCAGCTTTGTCTCTTGTCACCTTTGTACTTTTTGGTTCCAGCCACACCCACCTGCTTGCTGTTTCTGGATCACACCATGTCTGTCTTTCCTCTGTGTCATGGCTCCTGTGATTCCTTCCATTAGTAAAGATCTCTTCCTTCTTTTTCATATTGTATCTTCTTTTCACTTAAACTCATCTCAGATAAGACTACTTGTGGGGCACATGCCTTTTCTGCACATTCCTTTCCTCTCTCCAGGCTTGGGTGACTACCTCCATTACATTATGTGCTGTGTTGTAGTAAAATGAGCTGCTGATATACCTGGCAACCTGCACCAAACAGTAAGCTTCCCAGGCAGAACTGGCTTCAAATTGTGATGGCACTGTCAGGACCAGACACCTTCAATGTTGACAGAACTGACCTACTGTGGGGGTTGGGCCGAGGTGGGGAACGTCTCTAAACATGCGCCCTCTCTAAATCGCAGGGTTCCTGAGCCCTTGCTGCCTGCCTTTGCTCAAACTCTGGATGGTGCTGTGTTATTAATAACAACAAGTGAGGTTTTGGAAGACCAATGAGTTCAGTGCCTACACCAAAACAGAAACGGAACCCCTGGGAGCAGGAAAAACAACTCTGCAAACCCTCCTGCTGCTCAGCCCCATTAAAAACACCTCGGGGTTCCTGCTTAGCTCATTCTTTGGGAGGGGAAGCATCCTGCAAAGCCTGTAAATGGCCCAGCTACATATTCTTCTGTCCTAATTACCAAGGCTATTTTGTCCAGACAGAGTGAAGGCCCCTTATCACTTGACACACTCACCCTGATGTTGGGTGTCAGTTTCTGTGGTTGGGGCAACGTGGGCAGGCAGGAAAAGCTGCAGGAAGGGAGAGCACTCCTCCCGAGTCTGGCCTCCAAATGTCTCCCTCCCATGGCATCCAGCTAACCAGCCCCACGGAGAAAATCAAGCAGTCCCTGATCTGCCAAAGCAGCTTCATGGTGACCCAAAACATGAACCACTCTTGGGCAATCCAACTGGACACGAGGCAACAGTTGCCTGTGTGTCTGCCCTGTGCATGGAAGGGACCCAGTTCATGAGTTTGCTCAGGCAACAACAGGAATACACCCATTTTATACACGTGGAAACTGAAGCTTGGAGATTTAAAGAAGCACTGCTGATTAGCAGGGTTTTAGGGTCAGGAGGTGACAGTGATGAGAAAACTCCTAACCTGATTGATCACTGATCAATTACACTTATGTGTAACTCCATTATTCCATCAGAGGTCTGTAGGCAAAAGAACTCACTCACACATCCCTTTATTGGGTCTTGCTCTTCCCCCAACTCAGCGGGTGGGGTTTTATAAAGAAGTGAGAAATTCCTTCCTGATTGCTAAAATAATACTTGCTTGCAATAGAGACTTCCTGCTTAAGCTTTTAGAACTTTCTTATAAGCTGTAGCTGCTCATTAGAAACACCTGGGGAAATTTTTAAAGCTCCCCCTGCCAGGACTCACCACAGACCAATTACTTCCCTCGCTCTGGGGAGGCGACACAGGCATCAGTATTTTTAAAGTTCCCCAGGTGACCTTAATGTGCAGCCAGGGTTGAGAACTACTGACAGCATTTTCACCAAAGCTGCCCATCAAAGAGCAGAATTAGCCCTGTTTAAGAGATGCCTGTGGAAGACACTGGACTCAGAAGCAGGACAACTCCGGTCAGAAGCCAGGCTCCTTCCGGGCCGCTGAGCACAAGCATCCCCATTTCTTTATGGGGTGCATCATACCAGAGACACCCGTGCACAGCCTTAGCCCCGACACACAGTACCTGTGTCACCACTGCTTGACTTAAGTAAGTCAAGCCAGTATCACCCTGCTGTCTCTCCCCAAGTTCCAGATCCTCAAAAAAGACCTCCAAGACTGGTTTCGTGCTGCAGTTACACACACAGTGTTGGGGCCAGGAGGGTATGGTTCTGCTCTGAGCTTTGTTCCTTACTGGCTATAGGTGGGAGCCTTGACTCCCTCAGCGGTTACCTGCAGACAACCCTACTCTGTCTTCATGTGTTCTCTGGCCAGAGAGCACAGTCGTTAGGAACAACCAGAAGTGCCAGGGTGTTAGTACCCAGGAATTACCTTCAACCAGCGGTGGAAAGAGACTCCTGCTTTTTTGCCCCTGAATGAGACAACTCTGAGGTGTGTTTCACACAGTCCCCAAAAAGCCCCCAGTAACACTGAGCCCCAATTGCCCATAGCAGTAACTTGTTCTTTGATACATTTTTTGGGGGGCGGGGGGGTAAACACAGAGTCTCACCATGTTGCCAGACTTGTTTCGAACTCCGGCCTCAAGCGATCCTCCTGTCTTGACCTCCTACAGCACTGGGATTACATGAGCCTCCATACTTGGCCAGACCCTGCCACATCCTTTATTGGCTCTCCTGACCCACATCCTCACTCCTTCACCCTGCTTTCTGGAATCACCTTCTACACCCAAGTCTTTGTTCAGGGTCAACTACTGAAGAAATCCAGACTAAGACATGGTGAGAACTGGAGTGAATGTCTCTGAGCCTGTGTGGCCTCAGGCTCTAAAAACCTGCAGAAGTGACAAGAGCTGGGCAGGGCAAGGTCGTGTGGGACCGGGCAGGAAAGAGCAGCTGCTGCAAAGATTCTACCCAGGAAGCTGCACCCAGCTCCTTCACCTCCTCCCCAAGTTATGAGGGGCTGTGGAGACTGTGCACCTGACAGATGCACAGCTGGGTTAAACCTCCAATATTTCTTCTGGGCAGAGATTCAGGAACTTTTGTTTGGAGGCGCTCGATCATTTATTCAATATTAAATCCATCACTTGCAAAAGCCTTTATATCAGATTCCCAATTCCAGCGCTCAGGCTCAGTGTAAACGGAGCCTCTGCATAAAATATTCTTTTCTGGCCCAAATCGCCAGAAAACTGAAAAATTAGCCTTTCATGGCCTGATTTGTGCCAGCAGGAGAGGGGATCTGGCAACGGGACCTCACAGGTGGCGGTGTGTACTTCCATCCGAGGCACAAACGCCTGATTGTCACTCTTTTTGTGATGTTAGCATCAATCAATGATCCTGGGCTGCATTCTTTATTTCACCGGGGGATGCAGCATGGTGAAGTTCTCATTTGTTTTCATTCCTTCTTTGTTTAATCGCTGAAATACTTGTATTAGGAGAAACCTTATCTCACCAACTGTTTGGTTACCTGAGCTGCAGTTTTACAAGAAGGACAAAATAAATGCTTGATTTTTCTTGTTATTCATCGGCTTTCAAAATAATGAGCTGGTTCCCTGCATCTTCCAAAGGCGGACAACGAATTCTTCCTTTTTTAAAAGAATCATTACAGACTCGTGGTTTGAAACACATCTGATGTATTACAGTCATTATTTTAAGTGATGCTCAAATCATCACATCTTTGGCCAGTAGGAGTCCCTCCAAATTGGCTCCAGAGTCCTACTGACATAACCCAAGCAGACTTCCATGACTGTTCTGTTGTTTAGTTTGATACAATGTTCCATCTTGTACATTTTCTGTCCCAGGTCTAGAATCATCCACTTCTCCAAGGATCTCTGGTTCTTGTAATAGAGAATGGTATTTAGAGGTTAGGGCCTTTTAAAATTCACTTTTATGAGCACTCAATGAGCTCTTTCAAAGTAGACAACTCATATTTGTGAGTTGAACACTTTCTTGACCATTTTCCTTTGACAATTTCATTTCCTTTTCCATTTTCTCTGTTTTTGTTTTGCTTTGTTCTATTTCTGTAATGTTTATTTATCTAGGTTTTAGATTTCATAGGCCAGTCCTCTAATATTCTTATTTATTCCCCCTGTTTTATTCCATCTATTGCAGTTTTACTCTACTTTATGGGATATTTCCTCAACTTTATGTTGCCATGATTTTGAGCTTTATGTTTTTGCTGCTACTTTTCTTCCCCCAAGAGCTCTATTGTGTTCTCTGGATGTTCCTGTTTTATAGCATGCTGTTCTTGTTCCATGGATGCCGTAACTTCACTTAGATATGAGACTTTCACTTATCATTTTCTTGATGTTTCATAGATGCTCTACACTGTCTCTGTTTCCTGCAAGTTCCTTTTTGTCCTGCTTTTTCGCTTTGGTTTCTGATGTTTCCCTTCAAATGTTGAGTAATCTTTTGTTGTTCATTCATATCTGAGTGAAGGGCTAAATGGCATCTTGTTGTACCTGTAAGTATCTTCTGGAAGCTCCCTGAAATACTTCATGGGTCCATATCTCAAGTACTTAGCCCAGGAGGTGGTAGATGCTCAATTTTAATGGAATAACCAAGCAAGAGAATGAGTGAAGTTTCTTGGTTCTAAACCTAAAATTTCTACTCCACTCTCCTATATAAGTTATAGACTCCCTTTATTAAACCGTTAAACTTGCATGCTTTCCTTGAATCTCTTTTCTACTATCAATTTACTCTAACCAAGGAGATATCATGGCACCAAACAAAGAGCACTGATTAGAAATCAAGTGGAAGCCGGGCTCGGTGGCTCAGCCTGTAATCCTGCGCTTTGGGAGGCTGAGGTGAGTGGATTGCCTGAGCCCGCGGGTTCGAGACCCACCTGGGCAACTTGGCGAGACCTCATCTCTACAACAAATCAAAAATTAGCCAGGCGTGGTAGCGTGCGCCTGTAGTTCCAGCTACTTGGAAGGCTTGAGGCAGAAGGATCACTGGAGCCCTGCAGGTCGAGGCTGTGGTGGCCGGGAGCAGCCACTGCACTCCAGTCTCAGCGATGGAGTGATACTCCAACTCAAAAAAAAAAAAAACAAAGAAATCAAGTGGATAGGATGCCAACTTACAGCCTGTTGCCCAGGCTGGTCTCGAATTCCTGGACTCAGGCAATCCTCTCTGCCTCA
The DNA here is from genome assembly GCA_963574415.1 of Tarsius wallacei. Classification (NCBI taxonomy): domain Eukaryota; kingdom Metazoa; phylum Chordata; class Mammalia; order Primates; family Tarsiidae; genus Tarsius; species Tarsius wallacei. Next base: position 7,644 of record CAUYQG010288993.1, read on the forward strand.
CCTCCCAAAGTGCTGGGATTACAGGTGTAAGCCACTTCACCTGGCCTACCTCAACTTTTATGTAGACATGAGAGGGACTGGACTCAAGAGTCTGTAATAAAGTTTTGCCTCATTGTGTAAGTAGAGACAGAATTCCTTGATAGGTGGCTTCTGTCATCCAGGCCATACCATGAACTACACAGTGGAGACATAAGAGTCTATACAGTTCTGGAATAATATGTCAGGCATGAGAGGATGCAATCCTGAGATTCATATTCTACAATGAACAAGGAAGGACTAGTATGTGTGGCATAAGGATCTGGTGGTGTGTACATGTGTCAGTGTATGTACACATACGTGTATGTATATATAAGTATGCACATACTAACACCATCAGATCCTTATGCCACTTTCCTCAGACCCCTGCTGCTGAGCAACACATCAAAAGTAAGTATTCTCAATGCTTTTTACTGACTCTAACACCTCATATATACATTTGTAGGTACTGCAATGAAATTACTAACTGCATTCAAGATGAAAATACTTTGAAGTGGTTTCTAATTAAAGATACGAGGGGGACCCCCAAAAACTGGAATTTACTTATAAAAATTGTGTATTTATTCTTACATGTTTAACCTTTAGTCACCTTCAAAGTCATCTCTGTTTGTTGCAATATACCTATCGAGATGTTTTTTCCACTACTCAAAACAGTTTTGAACTCATTAATTTTGATGCCTTTTAGTGCTTCAACTGGTTTTTGTTTCACCTCTTCCACATCGACAAAATGCCTCCCTTTGAGGACATTTTTCATCCAGGGAAACAAACAAACAAAAAAGTTGCTCAGGGTGAGATTGGGTGAATAGAAAGTATGGAGAATGGGGGTCAGGCCTTTCTTGGCCAAAAACTGCTGAACACTCAGTACAGTGTGGGAGAGTATGCTTGTAAATCACCCATCATGAAATGGGCAAACACGTTGAAAGCATCTCCAAAAAAAAAAAAAAATTCACTAAAGCTGAACATATCCTCTCACAACAACACTAGCTGGTACACTGATGCCAATGGATTCCTAGAAAACCTACCTAGAAGGGGAAGCCTGTACTACAAGGGGCCCTCCAAAAAATAATTAATTTTAGGGGGAGTCCTCCTTCATACATTCTATAAGGTCATAAAAATAAATATAAAATTCTTAAAGGGATATAAAAGGAGGTAGGGCAAAACGGGATATAAGTCAAGATGATTTTTTTTTTTTGAGTATCGTATTTAGTCTTAGTTTTCTGATGGCCAATGAGGAAAGGAAGATATAGTATGACAGGTTATGTAGTCAACGATTTATTTGTCCACTAATTGAGTTCACACTGTAAGATGATGCTAAACCATAAGGTCACTGGTCACTGTTCTCTGAGGGACCACTGTTCCTTTTCTATTTTACAAGGAAAATATACCCTTCCTGGAAAACCTGAGGGAAAATATTTTAAAACAAAATCGCCATTTCCTGTTATCTCATTACCCTGAGATCACTGGTGTGAGGACCTGGGATATTTTCTCCCAGTCTCTTTCCAATTTCAAAAAATATAGATGAAATCATACATATTGATGTCTTCCTCAGTGTTACAGCTCAAGAACCATAACAATGAAAATGCCATGAAAAACTCTTCACACACCCATCATGTTTCACTGCTCTATATTCTATGGACTATTCACTGAGCCATTCTCATAACGTGGTACACTTTGACTCTTTAATAACTAGTGTTTAAATAAACCAAATGTCTGTTATTAAACCTCCTTGTATATAAACGAGGTCTCACATTTCCAATGACCTCCTCAAGATACATTTCTAGAAGCTGAATTCCCAAGTCCAAGGAATCTACCTATTTTAAGGCTCTTGATGCAGAAGGGCAGGCTGTTTTCCAGAAAGCTTCATGTGCTTCTCCTGAGCAGCACATGGCATTCTACCTCACGCCACCCTTTTTTTGGACCATGATTGTAGAATCTTTGTTAATTTGATAGGGGAAATGATGTCCCTTTGCTATTTCAATTTGCATTTTGTTCAAAACCAATGAGACTGGACATTTTATCATATGTTGATTTGCCATTTGCACTTCCCCTTTAGAGATTTGTTTGTCCTTTACCTGGGATCTATTTTGGGTCTTCCTGTTTTTCTTATCGATTTATGTGAATTCTTTACATATAAGGAATATTATATTTTTGTTCCAACATATTTGTTTTCAACATTTCCCAGCTTGACGCTTGCCCGTTAATTTTGTTCATGAGACAGCATGATGCAGAAAAACTTGAAAATGTTATGAAGTCAGATCTGTTGATTTCTTCCATTATGCTTTCTTTTATTATTATGATTCATATTATTAGATTCAATGCATTTACATTAAGCAGTTCCAGCACAGAGCTTTACTCAAATATTCCTGTCGTAGGACTATCATAGAATGTTATAGAGATGTTTGCTTTGTCTTTTGTTTAGTTGCTTCAGAACAGGAAGTTGCAAATCAAAATGTAATAATCAGTCTGTGCTGGGTGTTCCTGATGGAAACCAAAACCAGCAACCAGGGGAGGCAATGAACACAGCTGGGACATGTAACAGGGGGCATCTTCCCGACGGGCTCGTTTGAAGGAATAGGCACCTGCTAGCAGCTTAAAGGGCTGCCCGATACCTGGCAATCCTCTGCTTGAAGAGGAGTTTGGACATTTTCTAACCCTTCAGTATTTTCTCCAATTCCTCTGCCCTGCTTCCTTTTCAAAGAGCTCAGGGATTCCAGGATCTGGTAATGTTTATTTATTAATACAACAAATACTCTTTGTATCTTGGTTTTTCCTGAGAGACTCTATGAAGCAACACAAACCATGTAATGACCCATGTTCTCACTTTTCCATTTTTTCCCGTCTCTTCAGAAAAAAAGTCTGATTTCTCAAAATGTCATGACCTACAGGTCCAGGTCAATTTTGGGAGAATTCTAGTCCCAGTTCTAGACTTCTGGGTTTGGCTTTTCTCAGTGACTAAGTAGGTGGCCCAAAGGCAAAAGGGCTGAACAATATTTCAGGAGCTAACAGATGCTGAGAGCATGTTAGCTAGACACCAGAAGAGGCCCCTAATTAGGGCGTTCATAACAAGAAGGTGCACTCTGAGTCATGCAAGGAAGAGCATCAGTTAGGATATTCTTCCCCAGTTAAGCTGTTGTTTCTAATTCAGATTGTTATCTAATCCCCAAAATATTGTGATGTGTTCAACAGAGATGTGTCAAAGAGAAGAAAGTCTCAAAAATAATATCAACTGGCTGGTTACTGGGAGTTTGATGACTGAAAGCCAATCCGGTAATGATTGGCAAGCTGTTTGGCTGATACTCCACATATGGAGAAGTACAGGGGATTCAGGCTGTGAGAAACAACCCATTTCCTCTTTTCTTGCAAGGCATTAAGCCAAAGTGGCATCCAAAACAATTGCCCTATACTGTGCTGAGAGATCCAGAAAGAATCTCATCAGGACATATGGTTGTCTCTGGGTGCTCTTCTTTCTCTTCCTCCATCTCCTCCTCTTCCTCCTCCTCCTTTTCCCCTTCTCCTCCTTCCTTTTCTCCCTCTTCTTCCTCTTCCTCTTATTCTCCCTCCTCTTCCTCTCTTCCTCCTTCTCGTCCTCCTCCTCCTTCTTCTCGATATCATCCTCCCCTTTCAATTCCCCCTCTGCTTTCTCTCTCTCTTCTTTGTCCTCCTTTTTTCACCCATGGAGGAACTTGTACGGCCACAATCTTCTTAATTTTTCCCACCCCTATCTTACAGGAATGCTCTCTCCATGAATCTCTGGCTCTGTCTTGCCATCCCAACCCAACCCATTTTTCTTTGCCTGGGTCACTCCCTTTGCCTGAATCATCCTACTAGGACTTACTTTTATTATGCTTGAAACAAAGATGAACAGGGTAGATTTGAACAAAAATAGCATGAGTTAAATTCACAAGCCAAATGCACAAAATTCCTAGAACTACTGGAATTTGAAATGTATCTAGTGCTATACCCAATTATATTGTAGTTTTGTATCTTCAGAAAGTTCTGCTGGCTTGCTGCAGAAGAAAGCCTATGCCCCAGACCCCATGCACTCTCACAGTTAAAAACATGGTGAGGGACACATATAGGCTGTGCGGGGGAGTTGCCATTGTGAAACCTTTCTTTAGTTCATACTATGAATTTCTGAGGCCAAGCCAGGTCCTGAGATGAACACAAATGAAGTGCACCACATATAAATGAAACAAGATTCTACTATTCTGGAAGTGTCAAAGGGAATTCAGTGTCCTCAAACCCAAAGCTCTGTGTGCTGCTGGAGACCAGCTATATTAGAGGCTGCTCAAGTGGAATGTGGGGTCTCTGCTCTTCATTCACACTGACTGGAAGGTGCCAAAGCTTTAGGTGGAAGCCAGGAGACACTCCTCAAAGGATGCCCTGCTGCTCCCTATTTGCTTCCCTCCAGTCACTTCCATCTCAAGACTGCCTGACTCACTCATGCATCAAAACAAGATCGTTCTGACAGCCAAAGCTTATAGCTGCCTGAGAAACACAGCTCACTTCTAGCTGCTGGATGCACTTAAAAGGTCCAGATCCTAGAATTGGAAAGAAGAAGCTTCAGTCTCTCGGTGATGTCCAAGGCAGAGCCCAAATATACCTTGACATTTCCCAAATATTGACTTTACTGTCCTCCCAACTAACAAGATACCGTAGGGTCCTGAAGACTTGTACTAGATAAATGAAATGTTGTCCATGTACAGAGTCATTTTTCCCCTAAAGAAAAGTCCATACTCTCTGTCAAAGCAGGAATTTGAAGAAAGACTATTTCCAGGCCCAGGATGGTTGGGCCCTATTTGGGAACATGGGGAGAGAGTCACCATGTAAATGAAGGTGATGTGGGAGCATCCTGATGCAAGAATGTGCTCAGGGGGTGATGCGACTCACACATCATGTCATGTGACACACGTCACTCACATCATGTCATGATGACCCTGAGGCCAAACAGGTTCCTCCACAACAGCCAGGACATGGGTCACATTTGCTCTAAACATGTCGACTGGCTGGAAAAACAGAGACTCAGGGACCAAATCAGTAAACGCAGGTAGCAAGGAATGCAGGGAAGGACTATGTGGCTTCTCCCTAGACTCCATCTCAAAAGGCCAGAAACACCTCCCACCACAGCTCCCTTTCATAATCAGAATTTCATAAAGAAATGTGGGTCCACTGAATTCATTAAAAATTGCTGGGAACTGGCTTCTGTTCTAAAGACAATGCCTTTAAAGATGTTCAATACATATTTGTAGAAAAAATGAGTGAATTTGTGAATGAACATGTTTCTAGTGTCACTTCTTGACATACCTTAAACTCTTAGCTCGTTGGATCCTTTTGTCCATTTATTTTCAGGATTTATTAGACAGCTATTATGTGTCTGGCAATATTCTCAGTGCTGGGGCTATGGCAAAGAACAACACTGCATGTGGCTTTGAGTTTTGGAATCTAGAGTCTGGCCTGAGAGGATCACACTTACTTTACAACCCCATCAGGAATGTGATGGCATCTTTCCTTCAGTTCTGCTCTTTGATCATTCCATGATCTGGTGCACACATTTCGGCACCTGCGTTTTCTCTTTCTCCAACCATCTTTCTTGTGGTGAGATGGCCTGAGTCTCACCTAGCAACCTAGGATTGAGCACAGCATCTCATTTCTCCTCTAAATGTGTCCAGAGATGTCCAGCAGTGAGGATGCTTCCTTTTTTTTCTTCCTCTTATCTTTTTACGGGAACCATAACTGCATAGTGGGTCAGCTTCTCAAGGACACCATCTAGGCGGTAATTTATTCTGCACCCCCTGGGTGCCACATCTCTTGCTTTTTTGTAAGTCTTTTTCTTAAGCCTCTAATAAGGCCTTTGATAAAGTCTCCCATTCCTTGTGAGACACTTGCTTTGTTACCTGGTTCCTTTCAATGTTTTTCTAATGAATGCCCCCATTCTCATTGCAGTTCCTTGTTCTGTAATTGACTAAAGGTGTGATGAATTTCATCTGGTGTTCTGGCATTCAAAAAAGCATCTACATATTTTATTTTTCAGATTAGAAATATAATGTATGCATCATTAATAATTTGGAAGATGCAAAGAAGTATAAAGATAAAAATGAAAGATAACCATAATCCTACCACCCAAAGACTCCCACTATGACCATTTGGACCACTCTATTTCAGGTTATTTTACACAAACACATTACATATTCTGGGATGTGTGTACATATATATATATATATATATATATATATATATATATATATATATCTCCAGCTCTTTTCCAGGTGCTGGACGTACCTAAAAGTTCCAGATCTTAGAATCAGAAGGAAGAAACAGCATTCTGCTCAGTGATGTCCAAGGCAAACTCTAAATACATCTTGACATTTCCTAAATATTGACTAAGGAGAAGCCATATGTAATATATTTACATGTTCTCTCCCTCTGTGTGTGTGTGTGTGTGTGTGTGTGTGTGTGTGTGTGTGTGTATGTATACACAGTAAGCCCCCAACATACAAACCTTCAAGACAAGAACTTTCAAAGATGTGAATGTATATTTGTGTGTCCTATCACGTGTTAGTTCATGTGTCTGACATACTTTTCAAAGTACTGTTCTATAAGATTTTAAATGTTTTCCTTGTTTTCTACTTGTTTTGTTATGTATTATTGTGTTAAAATTATTATAAACCTATTACAGTGCAATACTATATAGCCAATTGTGTTAGTTGGGCACCTAGGCTAACTCTGTTGGATTTATGAACAAACTGAGCTTACGAACTTGCTTTTGCAACAGAACTCGTTTGTATGTAGGGGACTTACTATATTATATGTGGCTTCTCCTTATATATAGAGTACACGTAATATGCAGATGTACACATACATACATATATAACATAACTCTGCTACTATATATATAAGTTTAGATTATTTTTAAGTTTAACGTAGTAACATTAGCATTTTACTATGTCATTAAAATTCTTCATGGCCATGATTTTAAATGACACTACAGACTTACCACACTTTACCACATAGTTTTTCTAGCTTGACACTTGGGTTGTTTTCTGTCTCTTGCTATAGAATTTATCTCCCCCACTCCTTCTCCAATATGATATTTGAACATAGCTGTGCTGCAATCTTTCTGACTCAGTAGGTCATCCACAAAGTTGCTTGGAACATTTTCCAGTTCCTTGGTCTGATCAGGCACAGAACACTCTCCCCCTTATCATGGCATGTGTCCTATCCAAATGCTGCACACCTCAGTCTTCATCTGACAGTCGGCTTCCAGACTGTTTCATGTCCACATCTGCACTGTTTTTGCTTCCCCCACTCAGCTGCCTCCACAGCTGTTTCCACCTCCCTTATCCCGGCAAGAAGACCCCACCTGGCCTCTGCCTCTGCCGCTCCTCTTATTCCTGGGTCTTTTCCTGCTCCCTGGTCTTCGTAAGAGTCTCCTTGTGGTTCACTCCTGGCCTGCAAGTCACCTGCCCAGAGTGGCCTATTGGATCTACAATCTTAAGAGCTCTGAGTCTCCGTCCCCACTGAGCCATACTTAGTAACATTACCCAGGATCTTGAGCTCTTCACCAAACACTCCTTGTAAATATCTAGGGCTTTGATGTGTTTCTTAATTGTCTTCTCCCTTTAGCCAAACTCAGTTTCTAAAGTGCATCACCATGTTTCCTTTGCCCAGAGCAGTGAAAGTATACAGCAGGAGCTCAATAAATGCTCCTTGGATGAATGAACAAAAGCATGAAGATCAATTTCATTCCATTGGTGAAATGCTCTACAAGTTATTCACCACATTACACAGATGTACTTTGTAGCCAGAGGAATTTTTAAATCTTGAAACTACCCATAACACTTTGGCCAGTATTTTGCTTCTAGGGATCTCTTCCAATGACACAGATAAAAATGGAGACACTAATTTTGGCACAAGAATGGTTATCAGAACACTATTTGTAATATCAAAAATTGAAAGCAACCCTAATATAGAAAAATGAGAAAATTCTTACACATATTAATCTCACAGGAATGGTAAAGCATTATGTAACCTTTAAAATATGTTTATAAATTTGCTATTATTTTTTAATGATAATTTGCTAAATGTTAATGGTATATCTGAATGATAAAATTATTATTTTTTCTTTATACTTTTGGTGTTTTACAAATTTTCTCCAATGAGCATGCATTTCTTTTGCAGACAAGAATCAAATATAAGAAAATTCTCCAGTTTCTGAGTTCAAAGGCATTTACACACATTTTCCTACTACTTTTTATTGAGTTACAGGAGGACTTCTTTTCTGTTCTTAAGAGTGTTTTGCAAACACTAGCTATTTTTTTAAGTGTTACAGAAAGAATGTTCAAAGAAGGAACCAGTTTTGCAGGTTTACTCCTGCAAAGCCACCAGTTGCCCTTGGAACAATTAACAGTCTTCACCCTTGGGTAAAGTGTCCCAACCATTGCTAGCATAGAAAGACGCATAAGGGCTCACTCTTATTTCACTGGCACCTTCTGCCAAATCCTTTTGTAGTAGTTAGGTGGTTAGGGTGCAGCATGATAGAAACACCCATTGCCAATTTGTTCTATTAAAATATAAAGATTCAGCCATCAATATGGCGGAAAAAGGGAAATATATAATATAGAACGTCTAAATGATAACTATCATTATTATTGCTGTTCTTGGCTAGATTTCCCCTTTTTTTTCTTTGCACACCTGAGATTAATCAAGAGTAAAGATTCCTAAAATAGACACTTCCATGGTTCATTTATTCTCCACGAAGAGCTTTCTCTGCTGCATCATCCTGCCGTTCTCTTCTAAAGCCAGGAAAACTTTGTTGTTATTTTCCCTTCTCTGTGTCTGACATAAAAGTCAGATCCATGCTGTCAGGGGACCCCCTCCAAGCCTGAAGCAGCAGGAGCATGCACCATCAGAGCAAACCTGCCACGTCTCAACTCCCAGGAAAAAGACAGAAATGAGGACACGGCATCCAGACACAAAGAAGTTAAAGATGATAAATACTCTCCATCTCAAGGGCATTTCTAACTATCCCCAAATCTCTTATCTCCCTCATTTCAATTGATCATCCCCAAAGACTCCACAATGATTTCTTTGCCTTAGTCCTTCTTAGGTACTCTCTCAGCACAGCTGCCGCAAAATGCACTTCCAGTATGGTCAACCCCTCTGCCTGTGGACTCTGACAAGAGCAGGCTCTGGTCCTTGGATGCCTTCATCATCCCTAGACCTATAAATCCAATAAGCCCATGACTTCCTGCTCAGTTTCCAGAAAGAGACTGGTAATAGTCAATCTGTAATGACTCTGGTAATAGTCAATCAGTATTCTCTGGTTTCCAGTCTCACCAATTGGTAGAAATGGCTTGTCAGAGATCAACAGAAAAAAGAACCATGACTGGTGGGTGATGCCTGATACCTGTTTGTGATGAGTCACTGGGGGAGACCTGGGAGTGCCACATGTCTGCCAAGTGCCATCTCTGACTGTCTTACTGGATCTCTTTCTCACTTGACCAAGGTTTGCACTATGTCTTTGTACCTTAGTATCTTATAAATGGGGTGGGAGATTTCTCTAACATCCAACAGAAAAAGCAAACAACCTCACCATTCATTGGGATGCCAAGGGCATGACACTGCCTCATTCCAGTCAGGCTGAGCTGGGGACTCCTAATGCCTGCTGTATCCTCAGGCCCCCAGACTTAACAATATTTCTGCTTCTGTACTACCTTTCTGCCAGGTCCCTGGACCTCAGTCCCACCCTTTCCTCTGCAGTCATCACTCTGCATTATTATAAATGCATCAACATGTGTGTTGATCTCCCGCTAGACTGAAAATTCCTTTAAGGTAGGAATCATATCCTGTTTGTTCAGAGTGGACCAGCAATACATATTCTTGAATTGAATTGGGACTGGCTCTCTGGAAGAAGATCTAAAAGTCAATTATTTTAGCCTCTGCAAGAACATGAAAAGAAAAGAGGCAAAAGAGCTATAAAGTTGAACTCTAAGCCCCTCAACTTCTAAATTAACTTTGCTAATCCTCTACAATTTCACAGTTGTTCTCATGAGTAAGGGCAAATATTCTTATGTGGAATTTCAAAGAAGATGGAATCTTCCCAATGGGGTATAATTTGGTACCAACTTTCAAATTCTTCTCTCTCTGTCTGTCTCTCTCTTGCGCGCGCTCTCTCTCTCTCGCTCTCTCCTCTCTCTCTCTCTCTCTCATACACACAGACACACACAAGCACACACACACACTCACTCACATTTAAGAGCACTAGATGTTCTGCTAAAATACTGAGTACTTTGGAGTACTTCGGGTTGGGCCACCCTAAAACTGTTGAAGGCAGTTAAGCCTCTTAGACTGCATTCTAAGGACTTTCCAAAGCAATCAAATAAAGAAGGAAAGGCAGGCACGAGATTTCAGCAAGTTCCGTTAGGCATTTCAAAATCACATTTTCAGAGGTTCCTTTTTGAAATCCCATTTGCTGGCAGAATATTTATTAATACAGTCCTTCAGCACAGGAAATCATTCAATGAACAAACATGAATATATTTCCAAATCTGCGTGTTAAAAGCGTTTCATTATTTTACCCAAAGTTCTATCTACACAAAGAAAAAAATAAAAGCCCTTCATTTTATACTGTCCAGTGTGTACAGTCCCATTACCCCAGGAAGCTGCACCTTTTGATAAATTTTCTTAGTAGAAATAAAACTTAATTCTCCAAATACCTCTTCAAGGTTTGCGATTTTATTTTAAGGGAGATGGAAATGGTACAAATGCCATATGCGGCCCGACAATTAAGTTCACAAACGCATCCTAGACAAAGTGCTACATTCCTCATTGCTGAGTAACACTATGGTCACCTTTGAAGAACTTCCCTTGGGAAGCTGTGTACCAATACCAGTGCCTAGTCTACCTGTCAAAGCAATTTTGGAACTCTTTCTCTGGAATGGCTATCAGAGCCATCGTCATAATACCCTTGATGTCCTGAATGCTATCAATTGTCTTCCTTTCAATATTTCTTTAATTTGGGGTAAAGAAAAAAGTCATTGGGGGTCAGATTAGGTGAGTAGGGAGGGTATTCCAACACAGTTATTCGTAACGTAAGTGCATGGTGGCAAGCTCACAATCTTAATTGTTAGACCTCAACAAACAACAACACGACAGCCTTTCCAGAACCATACTTCATTGTCTGAATGTCAGTTCACAGGAATTTAGTTCCACAGGGGCCATGGACTGCTTTGTTTTTTTGTTTTGTTTTTTGAGTCAGAGTCTCACTCTGTTGAGAAGACTGAAGTGCAGTGGCATGCTCATGGCCACTGGAGCCTCAGCCTGCTGGGCTCAGGTGATTTTTCCGCCTCAGCCTTCCAAGTAGCTAGAACTATAGGCACATGCTACCATGCCTGGCTTTTTTTTTTTTAATTATAGAGACGAGGTCTCACCAAGTTGCCCATGCTGACGAACCCCTGAGCTCAGGCAATCCTCTTGCCTTGGCCTCCCAAAGCGCTGGGATTACAGGCTTGAGCCACTGCGCATGGTAGACCTGCTTTGTTAACTGACATATTCCCTGCTCCCAGGCGCATGCCTGGTACACACAGTAGGTACTCAAAAACATTTGCTGAGTAACACTAAATTCTGAAACAGGTGCCAAGAAGGCCCTCAGAGTGGGTTCCAGATTTTGCCTTTGCAGTAAAGCAGAAAGAACCCATGGCAGCGGTACCAGATGACTGCAGTCCCCTCACTCTTTTTTTTTTTTTTAATTTTTTTTATTATGGTATTATGGGGTACAGTTAGGGGTTAGGTATACAAAATTGCTTCGTTCAGGCACCTTTGATGATAAGAGGTGTCTCCCCATCCCCAGAAAGATATTTATCACCATTAATCCCATCGCCCCCCCCAGTCCCCTCATTCTTATCAAGCTACGTGGACTTCATCAGGTCACACAAGTGCCTTGAGCTTCAGACCCCTCATCTGTGGAATGGGAAGAGCTGACTCTAGCAGCGTTCTCCAGCTATGCTGTGTTGAGTCCCAAGGCTCAGTGGAGGTACCCTGTGGGGCAGGTGAGCAGGAGAACTGAGCACAGCTGCCTTCACCAGTCTTATTGTGAGGGTTACCACAATATTTGGCTTAACTAAAAGGTTCCAGCCGGGCTCGGTGGCTCAGCCTGTAATCCCGCGCCTTTGGGAGGCTGAGGTGAGTGGATTGCCTGAGCCCGAGGGTTCGAGACCCGCCTGGGCAAGCGAGACCTCATCTCTACAATACATCAAAAAATTAGCCGGGCGT
>CAUYQG010288995.1:0-10312 GCA_963574415.1 Tarsius wallacei
GCAAATAAGGAATTCTGAGGAGTGGGCTGGAAGAATTCCCACAGATACTTAGGGCCTGGCAAATAGTGGGAAGAGAAGAGAGTCAGAAAGGAAGACGACACTGAAGTTTGCAGCAGCCGTGACTGGAAGACTAATGATGCCATTATTAGACACAGGGATGTCAGGGAGAAGAGCTGGCTTTGCAAGCATGATTAATAGTAGTGGAAGAGACACAGTCAGACATCAGGAAGAACTTCCTAACCCTGAAGGATGTGAGACAATGAAGAAGACTGTGGAGTCTCTGGAGAATCTTCCATGCCCAGCCTGGGCCCTGGACTGGAGAAGCTGTTGGTTGTCTTACCTGGCAAAGACTGAGGTGATTTCACAGATATCAACTCCCTGACTGGAGGACAATTCTTCTCCTCCATTGCCCTTTTCTGAGGAAACAGAGGGAACTTCAGACCAAGATGGCCTCTCAAGCAGTTGTTGGGAAAGCACCTGGAAGCATCTCTCCACCTTGGAAAGATGCTCTGATGGCCTGGTACTTCATCCATGGCATGCTTCTCCTCTTCCTGCTCCAGTCACGACCTGTGTCTGAGACTCATGATACAAAAGGCAGAAGGCCAGACCATCCCATTTGCTTTGTTTGTGGTCATGTACATCGAGCTGCAGCCTCACCAAACACCCCAGTGGTAGACACTCCCAGGTGCCCCTCCAACCATTGCTTCACATGGGAGCTGCTGCCACACTGCCGAAGTTTCATCAAGATTTTAACAAACCTCAGTCTCTCTGGCATCAATCCATGTTCTTCTGGCCCTGGTCTCAGAGGAGATGGGTCCCTGTAATTGCTTCTCTCCAGACAGACCACCCCCCAGATCCTTTACCCTGGTCCTGTAGAGCAGTACTGTCTAATGGCAGAAAAAAGCACAGGCCCCAAAACCAGAACAGATGATATCTGCTCACGTATCTCCCAGGACTTTAATGGACATCAAACAATATAATGCATATGAAACCACTTTTACAAACTCTGAAGGATTACATAATGTAATCCCTCATGTGAAGTTTTTCTTTGGATTTCCAAAATCCACACTGTTCAAATAGTAAACAAAATAATCAAGTCCAAATTACTAGAGACAGGATATATCCAATTTATGGATTTTCTAAAAAAAAAAAATTTAATTAGTAACTGACTTTATCCTCCACATCACATTCCTCCACCCTTGCCCCCATCCCATTACTAAACATAATCAATGGGAAGAAAAAACAAGTAAGGAGGGGACTGATAATTCAATCCATCATCATGTCCTGTGGATTTTGCTTCCTGAAAAATAGATGCACCCATTCATTTCCATACCCACCAAATCACTGTTGGCTGACTTGCCCAAATGCATTCCCTGGTAACCTCTCCCAGTCTTCCCTGTAGCTGAGGTCACATGATTCAGTTTTGGCTAATAATATATATATGAAAATATGATGAGAGTTTCTGGGAAAGATTTTGCCCTTGCGACCAAAGGGAGGGGGCTTGCTAGTGCCATCCTTCCTCCCCTTCTTTTTTGGCCAGAGCTAGAGCATGTGTCTTGCTACCATGAGAGAAAGGCCTAGAGAATGACAGAGATGTCAGTCTTGGTGTCATCGAGCCATGGAACCAACACAAGCAGTCGCCTTACACGTGATAAGGAATAAGCAATTTAAGTCACTGTTGGCTAGATTTTCTGTAGTAATTGCAGCAGAAAGCACCACTAATGAATCCAACTCTCCCTCAGAACATCATCTTCTGCCTGCACGTCTCCTAACTGGTCTCCCTGCTTCCGTTCTTACCCTGCTCTGATCCAAATGATCATTTGGAAATGCAAATCTGATCGTGTCACTTCTCTGCTTAAAACTCTTCATTGGTTTATTGATGTTCTTAGGATAAAATGCCTTAGCCGGTCTAACAAGGCCTGCAGGGTCTGGCCCTTCCTACTTTTCCAACATCCTCTCACAACAAGCTCCCTTGTTTTCTCTGCTGCGGCCAGGCCAGTCTTTTGTCAGTCCCATGATCCCTCGCATCACGGGGCCTATTCTCCCTGTCGGGAAACCTTTTCCCATCCACCTCTGCCTTGCTAACTCCTACACACCCTTCAGATCTCAGCCCAGTTGTTGCTTCCTCAGGGATGCTTTCTCTGGCCTCCCTGACTAGGTCAGATCCCCCTGCTGTTCGCTCTCAAGGCACCATGTACCTGTCTCTTATAGCGTTACCATTTTAATTCTGTGTGACTCTGAGATTGTCTGTCTCTTCCACTAGAATGTAAGCTCCACGTAAGTGCAGGAATCTTATCTGTCTTATTCACTGCTTTCTCCTCAGCCTCTAGAACAATGCTTAACATATGGCAGGTGTTAGTGGATGAATGTGAACCTACAAAGAACAAGATCCATTCACCAATGACATTCTTTGAGATTCCCACAACTATTCCAAGGCGTAGAAATTATACACCTCCCCCCAATTTACAGAAGAAGAAACTGAGGCTTGGAAGGCTAAATGACCTGCCCAAGGTCACACTGAGAGGTGATGTCAAAGCCAGAAGACAGATCCAGTGTTAGCTGACTCCAAAGCCTTAGCTTTCCTCCTACCTGTGCTGCCAGGCCAGAGAAGTCAAACTTATTAAGTTCTATTCTGAATTAAACATAGTAATGAAAGTGAATCTGGTTTTTTTTTTTTAAAGGAAACAAAAAAATAAAAATATCTCATATATACTATACCCTCCAGAGCTAAGCAGAGTGTGGTTTAGCCTTTTCCCCTGTGAGGTGAGCACTCAGTTTATACCAAGTCCAAGGTTAGATTAGCACAAAATAAAGAACATTTCCTTAAGCCCTATGACAACTCTGGGTGATGGTGTTATTTTCTCCCTTTTGTAGCACCAAGTCATCTATCTGCTATCCCAGGACACAGAGAGCTGCCCAGATGGTGAACCTCTGGGCTGAAGAAAGCAGCCACCTTTGCAATTGCCTGTGGCTGGCTGGGAAGTAGGGAGCGAAGGAGTCTGGGAGGGTGCCATGTGTGACAAATTCCTTTCTGATGCAGCTCAAATCTATCTGGGAATGGAAGAAGTGGCACAGATGCCGTCACCAAGAAATTACCCAATTTAGCACCAACTACACAATCCAGCAATTAGTTTCTTAAACCGGAACTTGCTGGGGGCTGCCAGGCTGGCGGGGTTGTTGTTACAAATCTCACTGGGAAACCAGCTGTGTAATTCGCCAGGAGGTTGTCACTGCCCCAAGCAATTACCTTCCAGAAAAAGAATGGAAAATGGGAGAAGGAGTCAGAGTGTTTTCTATCCTTGCCCCCCAGGGCCCTGCCCAGTCAAAGAAGTTAGTTTTCCTTTCTTGCCACTCACAAACTCCCTGGATCAAAGTAATTATTGGTGTGGACTCTGTTATCAGACTATCTGGGCTCAAATCCCTTTCCTCTCACTTACAAGTTGTGTGTACTTGGGCAGGTAATTCACCTCTTTTAAACTATTTTCTCATCTGTAAAATGGGGATAATATTAGAGCCATCATAAAGGTAGCAATGATGTGATGGTTAACAGAGTAAAGCATATAAATCCCTTAGCACTGTACCTGACATATGGTAAATACTCAATAAAGGTAACTATCATTATTTGTACTTTTATTTTTATTATTGGTTTACAGTGTGACCTTGGGTAGGTCACTTAATCTCTCTAGACAGCCCTCTTCAAGACCAAAGGTACTTGACTAGAGGAAAGATAAGCCATTCTTATTCAAGATTATCCGTATCTGGGAACCCAGAGATCCAGGCATGTTTGACAAAGGCCAGCGTCTCAGAGGCTGACACAAAGTGATGCCTTGGGCACAGATGGAGATTTCAAAAATTGAATATTAGCTGATTCACTCCTTCCCCAGGAAGCTGTCTGGGAGAGCTACAAGCTGGACATGATGGTCCAGATAGCAGCAAAAGGGTATAGCTGCTCTCTTGCTAAGGGTCATCCCTATCCAATACCCTCACATGGAGCCTGTGAGATCATCCTCACACTACTTCCAACATAGCAGAACTTACAGTGAGGCCTAGAATTCACTTTGCTGCTGTCAGCCTGAGCTCTTCCATGCCTGTGGGTGAGCCATGTATGTCCTTGGAACCTAAAATTTCAGACTTTGCCTAACCCCTCTCCCTGTGTTGACTGAACCAGTCTGCCAGAATTTTGCCTCAGTTTCTCTGTCCAGCCCTGCATTAGCCCCTGACCTGACAGCAGCTTAGATAGTCAAGCTGTATATCTACTGTGAGCCAGATACCAGAAGTTCTAACACAGAGCCTCTGACCTGCAGCTCACACCCCTGATTATTCTTCTGTGCCCATCGATAGGCATTCCTCCTCCAACCCCTTGTCCAGTTCTGCCTAAGCCCCTTTGACCAATTTGATGCTGACTTTGCCCAAATGCCTTTGGTAAGATCTCTGTAGCTGGGCTGGTGCCCTAGTCCCTGGCCTCCTTCAACCCCACTACCCAACCCTGTTGCTGAAAGCTCAGCATGCTTTGTGCCAAGCCCCAGCCATCAGGACCCAGAAAATCCTCCTTCTCCTACCCTAACTGCCCCAGAAAATGGAAAAAGAAGAGGGAAGAACAGAATGGAAGGAGGGAGGTTTGCATCCTTAGTCATTCACCTTTATTACTTTACTTAATTCAACACTTTCAAGGGGCCTAGGGCAGGAATTTTACAGAAAATGGGTTTAAGCTCCAAAACATTCAATGCAGTTAGGTAAATATGAGTCTAAATCCATCTCCTGACCCATTGGACAGTGCTCAGCCTGTGAATAACCCACACTACCTATAATCTCTTTGAAAATCCCACCTCAGGGGGCTTTGCACTTGATGTTCTCTCTGCTGGAACATTTTGCCCCAGATATTCCCATGGTTTCCTCTGTCTCATCTTTTGGGTCTCAGCTCAGAGAGGCCTATCTGACCATTCACTTTAACTAAAGTCGAGCCTCAACTCTGGGTACACTCTATATTACCCTGCTTTATTGCCCTCATAGCACTTATTGCTCTTTGAAATTACTTTCTGTATCTATTTCATGTTTATAGCATGTCTTCTCAAATTAGAACATAAGCACCAGAAGGGCAAGAGCTATGTCTGTCCCATGCACTGCAGTATTCTGAGTGTCTAGAACATTGCCTGGCACTAACAGGTGCTCAAAAAAGATCTATTGCATTAATGAATATCTTCCCTTACTGCCCCCAGACACTGCCCCTGTGCACAAAAACTCACAAAAGGACCTCTACCCACTTCCTTCTAAAGGCTTTGGACAGTTCTGGAGAATCTGGTATTAGAAACACAAACTCCAAACCCAGCCCTAGTCATCATGTGCGTCTAGCCTCTCTGACTGGCAGGTAAAGATGGTTCTTCTCCAGCCGCATCTACCAGACATGCCCCTCTACACAGTTCAGGAAAGGTAGTGGAGACAGATGGGGGGGGCAAGAAGGAAAAAGGTGATCCTCCCCCACACGGAGAAAGAACGAGGCTGGGAAAAGGGACTCTCAGGGCTGAGCAATAGGAGCAGGGGTCAGGATCCATCACCCAGCCCCAGGCAGGTCTCTTCCCCCAGACTTGCTGGGTCCAGCTCCTATCCCAGATGGGGCCACATACCCAAAGAGGCACCAGAAGCAAAGTTTGGACTTCCTCTCCCTTCTTCAGGGCTGCCAAAGGCCTCTTGAGACACAATTCAGCCTGAGGAGCCTCACCCCTCATGTCCTCTAACTGCAGCCATGGCCAACTGCTTCCATTCTCTATCTCTTCCCTTTCTGTCAACTGAACCAATTCTCAGGGTGTTCTGCCTTGTCATGTTTATTCTCCCCCTTCTGAAGGTCTCCAGGAAACTTATTTGGAGAAAACTATTCACTGCTGAGAAGGAAGACTCCTAAGATCAAAACTTCCATAGGACCCCAGGTAGGAACAGCTGGTGAGAGAGGCCATGGCTTCTGGGTCTTGAACTAAACTGTTTTTGAATTCATAAACCCGGTCCACAGCTTACTAGACATGTGCCCTTAAGGAAGTCCCTTCGACTTTCTCAAGTTCAGTTTCCCCATTTTCAAACATAAGCAAGAATAGTCCCTTTTTCACTGTGATGTAATGAGGATTAAGATAATGCAGTAAAATGTCCAGCACAGTGCTTAGGGTTAGCTATTGCTAACTAGGGAGAAACCACTTAAATGCATGAGCCCTGGAAACAAGGCAACTTAGAAAGGCTCTCACACAGCTTTGGGCAAAGGCTGTAACCACACCTGACTGGGTGTGGATGAGAAATGGGTAGTCTTAAGACTCGTTTTTTTAATGCATCTAGGAATTTCCATTTTCCTGAGCACCTTGTGAAGACCTCTCACACCCTGAGCATACAGAAGACAGCAGAGTAGTCCTGGTGTCCAAAGATGGTGGCATCTGAGAGGACTAGAGGCCCTTGATTTGCAGACCCTTGCAGACCCCTGCAGCCAGAGGTCTCTCTTCCAACTCCAGGGGTCTGAAAGGGAAAGCCCAGCAACCTCATAGCTAGGTATTAGAGAAACAATACCTCCATCCATTATACCACGACCAACCTGCATGACCACAAACAACTTGCTTTATCTGTCTGAGCCTCAATTGCCTCATCTGTAAAATAGAACCAACAATTCCTACCTCCCTAGGTTGTGGCAATGAGTAACCAAGCTGACCTATCCAAGGTAACTGCGCATGTGTCTCCGTATGTTGGCTTCTTCTGACTTTAACACCCTAACACCTTCTTTCTTTTGTATGTGACTTGGGCTGGTCCTGCTCTGGCTTCCAGTATGCTGCCTGCTACATCTGAGTCTGCCAGGGCCACTGAAGAATAACAGGTCGGAGTCCAAGCCCATGGCAGGGGTCCATTGGGTAGGAGCTGCTCAGCCAGGCCAGGCCCGTGGCCTTTTCTACCTACTGGCTCAGTTTTCTGATCTCCCCCCATGGGGTCCAGAGCTCAGGACTGCCTCCTGGGTTAGCACAGTGTCCTGTAAGCTCTCTGTGTGAGCTGGGACAGGAGCTTCCAGCACCTGGGCCTGTTCCCTCCTTCTCGGCCTCTCCACAGGGGAGTTAAGCACAGGGTGAGCCCCACAGGGTCCCACGAAGCCTGGCTGGTTGGCTGACTGTTGGGTTCATATGGCGGCACCTCCCACCCCTCCGCTCTACCTGACCCTGACCCTACTCCAGCCTCAGGGATGCTGAAGCCCCTGCTCTCCTCTGGATTTGTGAGCTTAGCAGGAGAGGAGAGAGCCAGGAGTTGGGGACACAGTAGGGGAGCACACTGGGAGAAGAGGCAGCACAGACTGTGAGATCCCTTTCTATGGAAGACCTGTCCTTCCAACTTTGCTCTCTGATGCAGCTCACGTGTCTTCTCTTCCAAGAAGCCTTCCCTAAGAGTGTCCTCCCCATCAGTCCTAGCACACCACAGTTGCCACCTTGGCTAGGGTCCCATACCTCTATTCAGCACAGTAGAGTAAAGAGTTGCTTGCAGGCTGTGAGCTCCTGAAAGGCCAAGATTCATGAGATCTATCTCTGTATGGACAAATATGGCAAACAGCAGGTGCTCAATGAGTTCAGAGTCAGCGGCTGAGCCATCAAGTAGTTCCCTACAGCTGAGACATAGGGAAAGGAGGAGAATCAGGAAAAGGCAGGAAGGCAATGACTCCCTGCAGCTGGACCAGAACACCCCAGCAGGCAGAGATAGCCCTGTGTGATGTGGCTTTCCTGAAGAGTTGGGAGTGTCCTGTCAGGGAAGCATGCAATCAGAGGTTGGAGGGCCACTCCGGAGGACGGTATAGAGTGCATCAAGCATTGAATACATTTAGGACCAGATAACTTCTGATACCTCTCAACTCTGGAATCTAAGGATTGGCTCTTTGAATGCCTACAACTTCCCAGACCAGAGGTAAGTGTTTTAGATGCATTTCCTCATCTAAACTAATTCTCACTATCCTTTGCAGTAGATACTATTGTTACTCCCATTTTACAGATGAGGGTATTGAGGCTTATGTCAAGAAAATTGCCCAAGGTCACATAGGTGGTGGGAGATGGATTTGAATCTGGATCTGAGTCCAGTTCTGACACTCAACCACTAGGAGACCAAGCCTGGACTGAACAGAGCATATCTAAAGTAGCACATCTCCCCGACCAAACTGGTCTGAGGTCAGCAGATGGATGCCAGTATTCCCTGACTCAGCACTCAGCCTCAGGAAACTTCCATTTCTGCCATCTCTCTCTCACAAACAGCCATACAGGTTCCCAAGGTTCTCATTCACAAATTAACACATGCGTTCAGCCAGAGGCAAATTACACAGCCACAGAGTCATCCACACACAACTTACTAGGCATTTGTCCTCATCTATATAGTCATCGGCACATAATATACACAGACACACACAAACTTGTTCCCACAACAGTGCATATACACGTGCGTTTTTCATCTGATAGACCTTGATGCTTGTGCACATAGAAGCTACACAGATACAAAACCTTAAGATGTACATGTCCACATGTTTATTCCCATATGACAGACACACACGTTCATTTCACAGCACTTAGGTACCCACATCTGCTCAATGTCATACACCAAATCCTCCCCCAACAAGAACTTTATCCATTATTCCCTGATACAATACTAGGCCCAGGTGAGCAATGATGCTCCCTTTCTCTGGGGTCGGCCAGGCAGTCCAGAGAGGGAGAGAAAGCTCGGCCTGCCTGTGATGGATGGAATTAATCTACTGAGCTGGAGAAACTAAATAATTAAATCCCTAATCACCCCCCAAGCCAGCCCAGGCCAATATAGCTGGAGGAGGGAGGGGACTCTGAGGCCCAGACCAATATCCTGGAGAGGGGAGGGGCTTGGGGAGAGAGGCACAGACAGAACCCTCTAGGAGGGTTTTCTGGGAAGAACTCTGGCAGGCAGGCAGCCACACAGGCAGACAGACAGACAATGGTTCTCCAGTGCCACAGACTCCCCGTTTCTACACGGAAATGAAGCAGCCTGGAAACACAGCCCATCAGCATCCACTAAAACAGGGTAAGAGGAGGGGCTCCTTCCACCCTCCCTGGGACTGTCTGGTGATGGCAGACAGGACACTCAAAGTGCCCAGGACTGTGACTGACAACAGGGTCTGCTCGAAATGGAGCTTACGTGGCATCAGTCAGGCCTTGTCCCACCCTTGCCCTGCTGAGAAAAGGCTCCTCCCTGAGGCTGGCACAGATGGCTGGGGGAACGACCCCTCTACACGAGTTCACCTGCTGCCCGTAGGAAGTGGGCCCAGCACATGGCTAATAGGCTGAGGATGGGGCAGAGGCCTGGACAGGGGGGCTCAGGGAATCAGCCGGGGAACAGGCCCCAGTCCGATTGGCTGAAAAGTGGGTCATTTTCCTTTTGAAAAATAGTGAGAAAATGGAGAAGTAGGTCGGGCTCTCATCCCCTCAGCCCCAGGCACCATCCCCGACTTGCGGGGTGGGGAGAGAGGGAGACGCCTGCAATATGCCAAAGCCCTGTGTCCCCCAGGACCCCAGTCAGGGTCCTACAGCACAGAAGGTTGAGGTCATCATTACTCAGGACACCCAAGGACATGCACACTCTGAGGCCAGGGCTGGAACGCCAGCCCCACCCTGCCCCAGGGAAGTGGGAGGCCTTGGGGTAAAAGCAGCTGGGGCTAGGGCCAAGCTAGAGGGGTGGGGACTCCAGCATAAGGACCCAGAGGAGCCCCCTCCCATCCTCATATCTGCTGTGATGCCTTCTCTCTCTCCTCCCTTCCCTCATCGTCCACGTGGGCAGAGTCGTTGCCATGACACCGCGGGCAGGTGGGCGGCTCTGGCGGCTGTTTCGGCCCAACCCCCATGCTCACAGCCCAGGTGGGAGGGGAGCGGCTGCAGCACCCTGGCCCCTAGCCCAGATGAGAGAGGAGAGAGGCAAAAGGCCCCCCTACAACCTAGAACTTGGAAAAGGCTCTATCATGGCCTCCCGGTAAAGAAGCAACCCAGCTCCAGGCTTGAAGTTCTTGGGGAAGAACTCTCAAAGAGGAACTTAGGCCTCGACCACTCCCCTCCACCAGAGGTCAGGGAGTAGCATAGGGTGGGGCTGATCTCCACCTCCCACTTCCTTCTTTCCTCGCCAGCTCTCCTCTCAGCTTTCTCAACATACTGTGTCTTAGTCCCTTCATGCTAGCAGCTGATTGGTCCTATAGAAGGTTTAACCTCAGTTGCTCATTCTGCAATACAAGATCAATTCTCCAATGCTCTCTTGGGAGAAAAAAAACAACAACAAAGTTGAGGCTCTCAAAGAAATTCCTCCCCTA